>JAQQSV010001795.1:23446-46991 GCA_028646515.1 Pseudochirops corinnae
CATCTCTCAATTTCGCCTTTTAAGTATCATCCCTTCCTATTCAACTGATCTTGTGCCTTCTGCTTACATATACCTATACACATATATACACATACTCACATATGTATTCATACACCCATATAACCTCCTATATAGACATATATATATATATATACATATATATACATACACACACATTTATATTCCCTTCAATTATTCTCACACTGAGAAAAGTTTCATAAGTTACAATTATTGTTTTTCCATGTAGGAATGTAAATAGTTCAACTTTTATAAGTTCCTTATGATTTCTTTTTCCTGTTTACCTTCTCATGCTTCTCTTGCTTCTTGTGTCTGAATGTCAAATTTTCCATTCAACTCTGGGTTTTTCACCAAGATAGCTTGAAAGTCCTCTATTTCATGGAATGAAATTTTCTTCAGAAACGTTATACTCAGTTTTGCTGGGTAAGTGACTCTTGGTTTTAATCCCAGCTCCTTTGACCTATGGAATATCCTATTCCAAGACCTTTGATCCCTCATTGTAGAAGCTGCTAGATCCTGTGTTATCCTGATTGTGTTTCCACAGTATTCAAATTGTTTCTTCTTGGTTGCTTGTAATATTTTCTTCTTGATCCAAGAACTCTGGAACCTGGCTATAATATTCCTAGGAATTTTCTTTTTGGGATATTTTTCAAGAGTGATTGGTGAATTCTTTCAACCTCTATTTTGCCATCTGGTTCTAAAACATCAGGGCAATTTTCCTTGAGAATTTATTGAAGGATGATTTCTATGTTCTTTTTTTTTATCATGGCTTTCAGGTACTCAGATAATTTTTAAATTATCTCTCCTAGATCTGTTTTCCAGGTCAGTGGTTTTTCCAGTGAAATATTTCACACTGCCTTCTATGTTTTTCAATCGTTTGGATCTGTTTAATAGCATCTTGATTTCTCATAAAGTCATTAGCTTCCATTTGCTCCAATGTAATTCTGAAGGAATTATTCTCTTTGGTGAGCTTTTTAGATTCTTTTTCCATCTGGCAAAGTTGACTTTTTAAGGCATTCTTCTCCTCATTGGCTTTTTGGGCCTCTTTTGGCTTTTGAGTTAGTCTATTTTTTAAGGTGTTATTTTCTTCAGTCAGGTTGTTGACTCTTTTTTCATGATTTTCTTGCATCATTCTCTTTTCTCTTCCCAATTTTTCCTCCACTTCCTTTATTTGATTTTCAAAATCTTTCTTCAGCTCCTCCATGGCCTGTAACCAGTTCATATTTTTCTTGGAAGCTTTTGGTGCAAGAGTTCTGTGTTGTCTTCCTGCCATTCCATGCTTTGATCCTTTTTGTCCCCAAAAAAGGAATCTAAAGTTGGATTGCTGTCCTTGCTTTGCTTCCTTTGTTTGCTCATATTGCCACTCAATTACTTGACTTTTGAGCTTTTTGCCACAGTAGAACTCTGCCTCCAGAGAGGAGAGCTTTGTTCCCAATGGCTGGGGTTTTCACAGCCTTGGAGCTATTAGTTGGCTTCTTTGAAGCCTTCACAGGCTCTGGCAGCTGGTCACACACCCCAGGACCTCCACCCAAGACAGCAATCCAGATCCAAGCAGGTTAAAGCAAGAGCGATTACACCTCAGAATGGTCGCTTGGTCCCCCTGTGATCTGCATGCCAGGAGCTCTGAAGCAGCCACATGGAGGTGGCTGCAAGGCCACTGAGCCTGAGCTGCTTCTCCCTTCCAGAGTCAGAGGCTGGACCACACTCTCGGTTCCCCTCTTACCAAAGTCCACATTGACCTTTTACTTTGCCTTTGGCATTTATGGGTTGACAATTCTGGAAATGACTACAGCTGCTGGTGATCCACTCTCTCAAGTCCTTCCAGCCAGGGCTGATCAGGGCCACCCTGGGGCTAAAACTGTGGACTCATGTGGGGCTGGGCTTGGCTCCCAGTGTGCTGCAATGGACCCTTCCTGCTGGCCTGCTGGGCTGCTTTCAGCGGGAGATTTTTTTCTCTCCTTCTCTTTGTGGGTTCTCTAACTCTAAAGTTTGTTTAGAATCATATTTTATAGGTATTTGAGGTGGTTATCGGGGGAGCTCATGGAATTTTCCTGCTTCTATCCCACCTTCTTGGCTCTGCCCCCTCTATTATTATTATTTTCAAGAAATTTTACATAACTTTAATATATTCATGGGAGACAGCTTGTTGGGAGATATTTTACTCTACCTAACCAAATGCTGTTTTATAGTTAACAAACAATAAACAATGAGATGTTTTATTCTATATTTCAGCCATTTGTATGATAGTTAAAATACGATCTACTGTGAGATGTTGCTCACAAATGCCTGCCTATTTCTTCAAGGCAGGTAGAGTATTCCCATAATTTTTATATAGATTAAAAAGTCCATGGTAGACATCTAAGTCAGTAGTTTTTAATCTTTTTTTGTATCAAAGAAGTTAAAACGTTTTATTTTACTTCCTCACCTTCAGATACATTGTAAATCAATCCCTTCCCACTCTCACAATTGTATCACCTCTAGTACAGATCTCTTCTACATAAATCTTCTCTATATAAATTCATGTGTTCTAATCCAGATGCTCTTCCCATCTTTGCAAGTTAGTGTCATTTCTGGTTCCTTTGCAAGTGCATCTAAGACTGTTAAGTATGGTGTCTCTACAGTCCTTAATGGTGAGTCATAGAAGTCTTTGTAAATATTTCTTGTTTAAAGCTATAAGTAACACAGGAACTGCTGATATACTGATATACCTCAGTGGATGTCTCCCACACTGGAAGTTTCCAATAGTTTGTGATCCCATAAATTAGGAACTGGGACTTTAAGAGCTGACAGAATAAAATCATAGGTGTGGATGGATGTGTGTGGATGAACATTTATATATTAATGTATGAATGCATGTACTTATCTACATACATGTTGTATATACATGCACATGTACATATACATATATAAAGGCATACGTGTTTCTGTATATATGTAATATATACATACATGACCTATGGACATACATATATGCATATATCACACATACTTATATATTCTATATATAGCATTGCTTGCATCCATCTCTTATCTTCTCTTTTCTATTGCCACTGATACCACTATCAGTTCAGAATTCCACTATATCATTACCCCTTCCCAGAACTATTGCAATAACCTCCAGCTTCTCCTTTACTTTCAATATTCCATTACTAGTAAATCATTTCCAAATCAGTTGTCTATTTCAAACTATCAAGGTGTTGGAATACAATGCCAAATCAGAAGAAAGAATAAAAATATGTGAGACAATGAGAAGGCCAAAACCCATATTAGCCAGAAGACAATTGAACTCCTTGCCAAATGGATATACCAAAGAGCTAAGGGCAAAAACTGGTTTAGAATATAAACTTAATTGTAAAATATTATGAAGAGGATTGTGAAAGATCATGAGGAGTAAGTTCAAGAAGAAGTAGAAGCAATATTGACCAAAAACACCCCATAAAACTTGGTGAGAGGCTTAAGTTAGATCATCCTAAGGACATTTAAAGCTGAAATTGGAACATGACAAATACATGAAGATTGGAAAAGATTTGTCAAGATTTTTACAAAAAATGAAACCAAAAATTTTTCTCCCATCAATCACAATAGAACCACCATATCTGAATGATAACATCATTGTTCTTGGTGTTCTACATAAAGAGATAGAAATGGTGCTAAAGAAAACAAATGTGGAAAAAGTCACTGGACTAGCTTAAGTACACACAGAGGAGGTCTGTACTGAAGGCAATATGATTTTGACAGTGTTGAGGGATGTATTGTCAAGCTACTTAAAAGAGAAATGGGGAAAATCCTACCTATTATTACTGCAAAAAACAAAGTGACCAAGAAAATATCAATAACTGCTGATCACTATGTTTATTTTCTTATCTCAATAAAAATTTTATAAAAATAGTGCACACACATATTGAGAACATCCTTGATGAAGGAATAAAAAGGAGCAGACAGGCTTTCACAGACAATACTGTATATAGCAGACCAAACCTTGACAGTCATACAATTAACTGAAAGGTACAAAGGACACAAGAACCCACTAGATGTATTATTTGATGACTATATTTTTAAAAAGCATTAGGATCATAATACTCCTTTTAAGGCTCTCTAACAAAACGCATCACATGTGTATGTTACATCCATATAAGATTCTTTGATAGATTTAATGGCAGAGATAAATGATGGTGGATTTCTGTTTATTAGCATTCATTTATGCAGAAAACATGGAGGAGAAAATGGCCAACCACTCCAGTATTTTTTGCCAAGAAAAACCCTGGAAAAAAGTCCCTGGTGTCACATAGAGTCAGAAACAGCTGAACAAGTAAACAACAACAGAAATTCGTAAAACAAGGATAGTTAGGTTGGCCATAGATGGTTACTGCTACTGTGGAGGATGCCCAACAAATAGGGATTCCGTATATGAAGTAAGGCCCACCAAATGATCTTACTTAACGATGATGTTCTTTGAATACATCAAGCCTCAGAATGCTGAAGAACATCTTAGATGAATTCTATAATCACTCAAAAGAGTTTGGCCTCCTTCACTATCCGTATTAGAAAAAACAAGCAGATCAAGAACGAGGCTATGATTTGCAGTTGGGTGAACAACTCATAAGGCTGTTTCATAAGGTCTTGGGCAAACATTACACTTGACAGTGAACTGAGCCTAGCTTTGAATAGGAATGGGAGAGGAAACTGGATTGCTTTTGAGAAATTGCATAGTGCTTTTAATGACTCAAAGCTTCTCCCTGAAACAAAGACCCATCTATATTACATCAGCCCTTTTCCCTTGATGCTTTGAGTCTCTGAGGCATGAAATGGTACAGTCTCAGAAGTGTTAAAGATGTAGATCACTTGAGTGGAAATGAAGGCACACAGGGGGGATGAAGAGACTGTAACACATGAATATGTACGCCAGAAAAATAGTACCATTTCATAAAAGGAGATGTAAGAATGGAAAAGGAAGTGGGCAAATCATAGAACTAAAGCAAGGGATGATTAATGGACAGCCTTCATACCCTATTGGTGTCTATGCAATGTGAAGAAGTCCCCAGCACATCAGCTGGGATGGAAGATCTAGGAGAGGAATTCCTATGGGGGAGCTATTGGAGGACATGGACAGGATGAGAAGGCTGGGGAAAGTCCCCAAACCAGTGAGATCCCAGACCTACCAGCATCAATGTATCTCATTTAGACCATAACTTACTAATCTTGAATTCTGTTACATTGAGTTATTTATTTTTAAAACCCCAGAAACCGTCAATAAACATTTATTAAGCACTTATTATGTAGTAGGTAAGAATTTCACTGATATTTCTAATTATTAAATCATTGAGGCACATTTTGAGGTGATTTATCAATTAAGTAAACACTAAAAACATTTTCTTTGACTCTAATCTCTGCATGAAAATCAATTTCCTTGCTTTAAAAAAAAAGAAAGATAAATTATAGTATTAAGTTCAAAAGTGGTGTCAAATTTTACTATTTATCTAAACATTTTGTTGTTGTTTTTCAGTTATGTCCAACTCTTTGTGACCCAATTTGAGGTTTCTTGGCAAAGATTCGGGAATGGTTTGCCATTTCCTTCTCCAGCTCGTTTTCTGGATGAGGAAACTGAGGCAAACAGGGTTAAGTGACTAGCTCAGGATCACACAGCTAGTAATGTCTCAGGTCAGATTTGAACTCAGGAAGATGAGTCTTCCTGATTCCAGGGCTGGTGCTCTGTCTACTATGCCACTTAGTTGCCCTTTTCTAACCATATTCTGTCTTTTTTACCTTTCTGGAAAAAACAATGAATATAGAACAGAATTAGAATAGAAAAATTAGCAAAAGGAAGCAGTACAGTATTTTTGAGGGGGGAAAAGCCCCCAACAACTTGGAATCAGTGTAGAATGAGCATTAGATGAATCGAGTTGGAGAAAAGTACTTCAGAAGCTCAGGGAACCCCCACCTCTACCCCTGCTCCCCACCCATATAAGTGGGACAGCTGTGGGGGATCAGAGTGGGTGAGGGGTGGAGATATGTATCCCATGTAGACACATACCTTTTTATCACACCAAAAATCATAATATCATAGGTTCATAAATTTAGATCTGTGAGGGACCTGAGCAACCATCTATTCCAGTGGTTCTCAACCTGTGGGTCACGACCCCTTTGGGGGTCGAATGACCCTTTCACAGGGGTTGCCTAAGACCATCGTAAAACACATATTTCCAATGGTCTTAGGAACTGAGACACTGTTCCTCTATCTGTCTCCAGGCGGGTCCTCCCACATGCAGATATGCCCACATATGAGTATTAAAACGTCGTGGCATTAGGAAGGTTGAGAAGGTTCCAATCCCTTCATTATTACAAATGAGGAATTAGAGGGGGTAAAATGAGTTGCCCAAGGTCACACAGGAAATAAGTAGCAGGATTCCAACCTAGGTTTTTCTGACAGACCCAGTGCTTTTTCTACTATCTCACACTAGTTGCTTCCAAACCAGTGCCCATGCCTTTGATACACACATAAAAGTGCCAACATCTCAAGTTCAGAGGTATTGGTGAAAATCTCTGTTGTCAATAGTCTTTCAAGGTTACTGGAAGCACTAAAAATAAACAAAGTTGGCATCTTAATCTGCCATATGTCTGCTTTAATGGGATTAGTACATAAAAAAGAAAAATATTTCATGGATCAGCAGAGTAGGCCACATGCTGTAACTGTTACGTGGTGGTACTTTCTCTTCATTACCCATTGTGCTAGAGTTATCGACTCACTGGTGCTTTGATAAAGAAGATAGTGTGCATTGTTAATATTATACCTTTCATTTTTCTTCCAGAACATTTCTACATAGGAAAAGGTCTACTTTTAGCCTATTTCTATCCTTTCTGGAATAGGTGGTGGCTTTTCAATTGTTTCTTCACAAACAAATGGGAAAAAAAAATAAAGCAAGCTTCTAACTTTTTTCCATGAATTTTAATATCTAAATCAGTCTTGAGACTAGCATCCTAGAATTGGAATTAGAAGGCTCCTCTAGAGGAATCTTGTACAGTCTTCTCATTTTATAGATAAGGAAACAGGCTTAGAAAGGTTAGAGTGATGTGCCCAAGGTCACATAAGTAATAAGCATCAGAAGTATCATTTGAAATTATGTTCTCTAACTGGTACCAGTGCTCTTTCCACTATGCAACATATGCAACTACAGATTCTAAATATTCTAAATATTTAGATTCTAAATGTAATTGAATGTACTTCTATATATGTAACAGGGAGAAAAGAGGTGATCTCATCCAATGGGGATTATTTTCTATACCACCAGTGACTCAGTTTCTCACCTAGGGGTGTAAGACATCCCACTCTCCCTGGGTTTGGCCTTGTTCCTCCAACCTGTTCTTATACGAGAAGGTTTAAGTTCCCAGAAATGGGCTGTCACCACATAGTTACATTCAAAATCTCAGAGTCCAAATGGGATAATCCTTTTCAGGGAGAATGTACTTCTCATACTCACTGCTCTAGCTCTTTGACCCCCTATCCAATGTGTTTTCTCTCTGTACCATCAGATGTCATGATAATCACATGTTTAGATCTGAAACACAATAAAATGCATAAGATTATAAGTTTGATGCTGAGTCATTTCTGACTCTGACCCCATTTGGAGTTTTCTTGGCAAAGATAGTGGAATGGTTTGTCATTTCCTTTTTCAGCTCATTTGACAGATGAGGAAACTGAGGCAAACAGGGTTAAGTGACTTGCCCAGAGAAAATCAGTTAGTAAGAGGCTGAGGCTGGATTTGAACTCAGGAAGACGAGTCTTCCTGACTCCAGGTCCACACCCTGCCCACTGTGGCATCTAGCTGTCCACAATATTATACATCAGGGGTGGATTCAATCAAAGGGCCTGGCACTTGAGGACCACATGTGGCCTCCAGGCTGCAAGTTCCCCACCCCTATTATAAATACTTATATCTTAGAGCAAATATAGTTTAAAAAATCCATCTCAATACACATATCAACTCACTTCATACTCTTCCATCGATGTACTTAATAACTATGGTGAAAATGCATTTAGAAGCATTTATCAGAGAAAACACAGGGAAGGGGGAAACTTGGGTGCTTAGGGTAATTCACAGGTCTGGACTGCAGGATTCAATATTATTGGTCCATTCCAGAACATCTGTGCCGCACCAAACCCCTTTGCTCTCTGACTTCTGATTCTCAGTGCTCTTCTCTACTCAAATACAACCTTTATTTAGAATCTAGAAAGTATTAATTATTAATGTGAATGGCAATTTTCTTCAAGCCTGACAGCCAAATCAGACTGGCTATCTTCAGGCTAGATAAACCAGTCTAGCCAAGATACTGAGCTGTCCAGTAAGAAAATAGCTCCTAGAACTACAGTTCAGTTTCATTCTTTAAGACCCCTTGCTCAGCACACCTCAGCACGTGCACATCCTCCTCTGCTGTTCCTTCTGCAGCCAGAGGTGGCAACAGAGAGCACCAAGCATTTGAAAAGTTTTACCTCAAGGTGGCGCTGAAGGGCAATAGCTCTCTTAGGAATTCTTGGCCAATGAAAATTCTCCCTCATTAACTTCATCAATCTTAATTATATCCCATCCACAGCTTCTCATCCACTGTGATTCATGTCTGTGTTCTACCATAAATCCTCATCAGGCTACCCACTCAATGTACTTGGATTTCCTTTAGCTCATCTGGTACCTGTGGAGCATGTGGGTTTTCTAAAGGTCATCCCTCACTCCTCACAGGCACACCTTTTTTTTTCACCCATCACATTTCTTTGATATTTTTTATGCTGCTTTCTGAGTGCAATTAATCCTTCAGTGTTAATACATTATAGCTTATTACCCACACCATGACATCTTATCATTGGACTTTGGGTGACCTGTAATTTTGTTTCTTTAAAGATTGTTATATTTCATGAGTCACGATGACATGGCATCACTGGAAGGATATTTATATCAAAATAGCTGTTATTTCTACAGCAAAAGAAAGTCTGCAAAGTACTTTCCATACCTGGTTTTCATATTTGCACTTCATGCAAGCCCGCATTACCTTATTCCTGGATTATCACAATAGCCCACTGGTGGGTCTGCATACTTCAAGTCTCTCCTCACTTCAAATTGTCCTCCATTCCTAAAGTAACCCAATCAGTAAAGTGATTTTCATAAATCAAAAGTCTAATCATGTCACACACACTACCCCCTCGCTAAACTGCAGTGGCTTCCTATTGCTTTTGGGATCAGATACAGGATGCGCTGTTTGGCATTCAAAGCCCTTCACAACCTAGACCTCTACTTTTCTAGTCTTCTTAACATCTCCACATGTACTTTTGGGTCCAGTCCTCCTGGCTGTTCTTGAACAAGACACTCCATCTCTCAGCTGCAAGCATTTTCTCTGGATGTGTCCCATGCCTTCCATGCTCTTTCTTCTCTGCTCTGTCTACAGACCCTCCTGGCTTCTTTGAAATCATAACTAAACTAAAATCTCATCTTTTGCTGGAGGCCAACCCTAACTCCTTTCTCATTCTAGAACCTCTCCTCTTTTAATTAGCTCCTATTGACCTGTATATAGCTTGCTTTGTATGTATTTGTTTGGATGCTGTCTCCTCCATTAGATTGTAAGCTCCCTGAGGGAAGGCACTGTCTTTTGCCTTTTTGTATTTCCAATGCTTACTTAGCACATAGTAGGTGCTTAGCAAATGTTTTTTGATTAATCAGTTTTGTTCTATCCTCACAAAAACCTTGGGAGGCTGGTGCTCTAATTAGCCTCATTTTACTGATGAGGAAACTGAAGCCAAGAAAGGCTTAAGAACTTGCCCAGGCTCAAGCTTATGCTAATACGTTTCTAAAGCAGAATAATAACCCAGGTCCTTCTGATTCCAAATGCAGTGCACTATGCCATGGGTCATAATGATGATAATGATGGTGATGATGATGAAGGTGATGATGATGATGACAGGTGTGTGAGATGAAAGAGTTCAGAGTCTGAATCCAAGGTCAGAAAAGGTCTTTATTCTTTCTCATAAGAAAGGACCCTGCCCCATGTTGCCCACATGGCAACAGGGAGAGAGCAACAGGTAGAAGGCAGCCCATGGTTATATAATCTTCTAATACAGAAACCCAACCCCACCCAACTGGCCTTCACTCTCATCGGTAGGGGGGCTGTTCCACAACCTAAGCACAGGAATCTCTCTGAGACAAAAGACCCAGAAACATGTGGGTGTCCAATGAAAGCAGTCTTAACCTTATTTGGCATATCTTCTGCTGAATTGGCTCTGGAGGAGGGTCTCCATTGCTCTAAGCCCCAGATTGCTTTGGAGATCAGGTGACCTAACCCTAGATCTAGTGAATACTGAAGCCATTCTAGATTTGATTTTTCAGAATGGGGAAACTTCACTATAAATTATCCCTCACACAGGCAATGTGGTATAGTAGGAAAGGAGCTGTCCTTGCATACTAAAAGACTTGGTTCAAGACTAGTCACTGATGTATATTGGCCATGTGACTAGACAAGCGTCTTAACTTCTCGATGCCTTGGGACACTTTCTAATATTATACATTGTAAAGAAATCTGCCACCCTGAATTGGTAGGATTTTCCCCATCTAAGAGTTCCTTATGTTAGTGAAATCACATGTCCAATCCCTAGTCTTATGGTGATAATGAAGATGATGATGATGATGTTGCTGCTGCTGATGTTGGTGATGTTGATGATGGTTACTGGAGTTAGCCTGGCATAGTTCCTGACATGCATTAGCCACTATGCAGTTTGATTGGTTGACACGGAGCTTTAAAATTTGCAAATATTTAACATTTTTTATCTCATTTAAATTTCATAATCTTTTGAGGTTGCTACTACAAGTACTATCATCTCCATTTAAAAATGAGGAAATTGAAGCTAAAATGGGTTAAATGAATTCTCAGTGGTTGGACAGCAAATAAGTATAAGACAGAATTTATACATAGGTCTTTCTGATTAAGTCTGAAGCACTACCTATGCAGCTACACTCTCAAAAAATAGGACATTTGAGGAATGGCTAAATAAATTGTGGTTATGAAAGTAATAAAATATTATTGTATCATGTGATTTTAATTTTCAATGATCTCTTAATTGCTATATTGAACAACCTTTTCTCGATCCTCTTCCTTCTTGACCTAGCTGTTGCCTTTGACACTGGAAATTACCCTTTTCTTTATATTCTCTTTTCTCTAGTCTTCTGTGACACTGTTCTCTCCTGGTTCTCCTCCTATCTCTCTGACTGCTGGTTCTCAGTCTTCTCTGCTGGATCTTCATCCCAGTCATGCCTGTTAATTATAAGTGTCCTCAAGGTTCTGTCCTGAGCCTTTCATATATTTGTTCAGCCTTAATCTCTCTCTTGACCTCCAGTCTCACATGTCCAACTATCTACTAGATATCTCAAACTGGATGTCTGGTAGACATTTCAAGCTCAGCATGTCCAAAACTGAACTCATCTTTCCCTCAAAATTCCCCCCCCCCCTTTTTTTTAAAGCTCCCTCTCACTCTCAAAAATACCATCATCCTCCCAGTTACCCAGGCTTACACCCTAGGTATCATTCTCAGTTTTCCTCTCTCTCCCCCATATCCAAACAATTCCATCTCTCTATTTTTTAATGTATAAAAGTCTATTTTCTTTCTCTCCTTCCTTCTGTCACATTAAAAAAAGAAAAAGATTAATTTTTTGTAACATATATATATATATATAGTCAAATAAAAACAAATTTTTCCAATGTCTGTACACTACATCTATCAATCAATCAATCTATCTATCTACCTGTCTGTCTGTCTGTCTATGGGTATAAAAACAATATATCACCTCTCTGTAATAGATATCATGTTTCATCATCAGTCCTCTGGAATCACGAATCATTACTATATTCTTCTTAGTTCTTATACCTTTTAAATAAAGAAAGATAAAATTTCAAATAAGACACTTTTTCAATTAAGAAACAATTTAAAAGCTGTTTGTTTTTACAGTGTAAACTGTTCTCGTGGTTCATTTTACCTTTCATTAATCTACAATGGGCCTCCAAATTGTTCATCTTTACAATATTGATGTTACAGTATAGATTGTTCTGGTACTGTGCACTTGTACTTTACTCTGCATGAGTTCATATAAGTTTCTCTGTGTCTTTTTGAAATCATCTATTTCCTCATTTCTTAATGATCACTTTTGCAGATGATATGATTGTATACTTAAAGAAGAACATTAAAAATAATTGAAAAAATCAATAATTTTAAGAAATTTTCCAGCTATAAAGTAAATATACAAAAAATACCAGCATTGTAATACCAATAAAACCCAGCAAGAAGAGAGAAATTTCACTTAATATTACCATAGAATGTATCTTCCTTCTAAGATATATGCAAGAACATACAAGTTACAACTACAAATGATTAAAAAATAAAGACAGACCTAAATAATTGGGAAAGAATGATTTTCTTATGGATCCCCAAATCCTCTTTTTGATTTTTAAAGCCAAACCTGCCCTCCCCCTTGCCTTCCCAGTCTTTTTATATCTTATTCCTCTCTAAGTACTCTACAATCCTCACCATTCCTTGAACAAAACACTTCCCACTTCCAGAATTTTCTCTGGCTGGAACTCTCTCCTTCGTTATCTCCACCTCCTGGATTCCCCAGCTTCCTTCAGGTCTCAGCTAAAGTTCCTCTCTTCCCCACCTTCTACAAGAAACCTTTATCCTCCCTTTTTAATGCCAGTGCCTTCCCTCTGAAATCATCTCCAATTTCTCCCTGTATATCTTGTTTGCATGTAGTTGTTTGCATATTGTCTTCCCCCTTGAATTGTGAATACCTTGAGAGTAGGCACTAGATTTTGCTTTTCTTTGTATCCTCAGCTCTTAGCACAGTACCTGACATATAGTAGTTGCTTAGTAAATAAATGCTTCTTGACTGACTAACCATATTTATCTGAACTCTGTAGAATGAAAAAAGTGTATAATATGTGTATAATATGCAATAACTGGCTTACATTGGGTCCGATGTTAATCTATCTTCCCCCTCTTCTCATCTTGTTGTTTTATGGAGTGATACAGCTGAGAATTTTCAACCATGCTCTTCCATAATACTTGACAAAGGGTTTATATACTAACCCATCTTACCCTTTGCTGCTGCT
This sequence comes from Pseudochirops corinnae, assembly GCA_028646515.1. Lineage (NCBI taxonomy): Eukaryota > Metazoa > Chordata > Mammalia > Diprotodontia > Pseudocheiridae > Pseudochirops > Pseudochirops corinnae. The sequence continues at coordinate 36,599 of JAQQSV010001795.1, forward strand.
ATGTATCTTCAGATGGCAAAGACATCGAGTGTTTGATGACTCTTGCATTTTCTAGACCTTTTTACCTCCTTGTTGTGGTCATTGCTTGGTAACAGTGAAGTTCCCTTGGGAGACAGTGATGCTTTGTGTGATTTCTGTTCTTGTACTCATTCTCCACGATTTTTTAGCATCAACAACTTGTTGAACTGAGACAAGTTGGAGCTGTTTTAATTATGGATTATATTTTCTCAGTTTTAGTGTTGATTTTTGTCTTTAAAATGTTGATGGTCAGACAGCTGATTTGAAAATGACCCCCACATAGCAACCAGTCATTTCTTGTCTATTAAGATAACTTAATTTGGGGAATGCTTGCTGTAGTGGGTAGAGGGTTGACTTTGAAATCTGAAAGGCTGGACTTCAAGTGCCATCTCCATACAATCCTGGCTGCACGACTGAGAACAAATTGTCTAACATCTCAGGGCTCCAGACAGCTGTCTAAGCCTATAACATGTTCTCTTTTATTGTAAGGAGACATTCTTCACCTGGGAGTTCCCTATATCAATGAAATCATAGGTTTAGACCCCAAAATTTTCAATGTTGCCCTGTCTAGTACCACCCACTACTTTCTTGAAGAAAATATTAATGATATATAGACCTAAGGTCTATGTGTAGTCTACAAGACTTTCTTATCTTTCTTTTCTTGATCTTGAGCCATATTTTCAAAAATGCTTCTTCTGCCCTCCTCTATAACTCTTTTTGCATTAAAATTGCCACATATGAAATTAAAACACTAATTGAACTTGGAGGGTCTTATTGAATTCTTCTTGAATAAAATTTATCTACCTCTTTATTCTTTGTAACATGTATTTATATGCATGCTCTCATTATCTCCATGCTGGACTTCTTTTTTTTTTTTTTGAACAAATGTGCATATGGTAATGAATTCTGCAATATTGTTTTACCAAATGTTCTAAGAAATGTTTCTTTTTCGATGCACAGTAAAACCAACTCTCCCATCTCATCTATAAACATTAGGAAAGGCTTCTTGTAGAAGACAGAATTTTAGCTGGGATTCAAAAGAAGCCAGGGAAGCCAGGAGATGGAAGTGAGGAGGGAGAGAATTCTGGCCTTTGGAGATAGCCAGTAAAAACGTCCAGAGCTGAGACAGAGTATTGCACATTGTTCTCCTGGAACAGCCAGAAGACCATTTGTACTAAACAGATGTTAATGTTTAGAGACAGTCTAAAAACAGTGTGATTCTTAGCACCTTCTGCCACTTTTCTGTACCTCTACCACCATGACTAAAGAAACAAAAATGGATTGCACAGGATTTAGGACAATTTTGAATTTTTCTTTGGTTCAAGGGCTGCTATAGCCAAAGAGTTTATCACCTAGTGGACAACCTATTGATGGTATTACTTATCATTCTTACCTTGGACTTCAAAATCTGTCTGTCACTAGTACCACTCTGGAAATGTTTTGAGAACATTTCAGTCCTTATTTCGTTAGCATTGCCTTGACAAGTACAAGGTCACCATTTTTTATCAGGATGAATCACTAGAACAGAACTTTGTGGAAGAGATTCCTTTTTAAAGCTATAACCCCACATGGCTGAAAATCTAAGAATTGTCCTAAGGTATTTTAATGCAAACTAATGATTTTGTGTGGATTGTTAAAAATATTACGATCTTATTACTTTCATTTGCTCATTCCATGTTATGAGACATTGGATAAGAAAATTGCTACAAATCTAGTCTGGATCTTTTTTTATTTTGATCAATGACTTTGAGAATATATATATTTTAAAAAGCTTTTCAATAAAAAGCTATACAATCAAAGGGAAACTTTGTCTGGAAAAATTTATGTCTTTCCCATGGTAGTGTACATCTCAGACTCCTTGAGAAGGAATCATGAAGCACATGGTGACACTACAATTCCATGTTCAAGGTGCTTTAAGTGATAAAGGATTCGCATGCTTTCCTGTAGAAATTGTCTGTAGGGTGATGGCCTATTCGTCTCAACATTTGAGGGGTCCCAGCCAGCAATCAGACAGCCCTGTCACAATATTAATTAAGCCATAATGAATCTATTAATTGAATCTGTAAGTTTGGCTAATTAGATGTAAGACATTTCTTCAGTTTTAAAGGGTAATAATAAAAAATTTAAGCTGCAGCACCAGATCCAACGTTTAGAGATGATGAATGGGACTTGGAAAGTGCACAATTCCAATATGAATTAGTTAATTGCCTCTGTTAATTTAGGTGGTATACATTAGCAGAAAGGTCAATCCATTTGAGGGTTGATGTGTTTTTCAAATAATAAATTAAAAAATAGCAAATTAAATAGAAATTCTAAGGGAGAAGACATGGAATCCTACTCTTCAGTTCAAAGATTAGAGTGTATACATGTAAATCTACTGAGTGTTTACACTGTGGGTTGACCTGAGGAAAGAAGAGTACCTCCTCTTGGTAAGAAAGTAGATAAGAAAGTATTGGTCGTGAATATACTCTCTCCTACCAAATTTGATGCATGGTCTGGCCTGGTACTCCTGGCCATTCAGTACTGCTCCCTGGTGTCCTGAGATTTTTTGGTAGAATATTTCCCAGAAAACAGGTGAATGTGTAAGTCCCTTTCTGCAGGACAATGATTTGTTCCTAGAGATGGGCAACATTTTTAATTGAAGAGAAAACAAATTGTATGGGAAAAGAGGTCTCCTTCCCTTCGCTTTGTACTGTGCCAACACATATTCCCTAGCATATAAAGAAGAAGTAGAGGATTCATTTTTTAATGTGTGTCATATATCAGAAAAGACATAAATTGTTGAGTTTAATTCTTCTTTCAAGAAAAGTGAACAGGAAGGGAGAATAGCTAGCTACTCTTTGTCCCCTACTCCATTTTTTTCTTCAGGCTAGGGCTGAATCACAAGGGCTTACTGTAAACCTATCTTGCGTTCCCCTATACTACCACACCTAGTATTGTAGGTCCTAGCACATAGTAGGTATACAGGAAGTATTTCCAAAATTATAGTAAAAACTGATATTTAGCATACATTATTTCATTTGATCCTCATGAACCTTTGAACAATCCTTTGAACTTTGTGAATAGGTATCATTACAATCCCCATTTTACAGATGAGGAAAAGGAGCCTCACAAAGGTTAAATAGGTTGACCGAGGTCACACAGAACTAAGTAAATTTGGGAATTCCTGGCTCTGAATCAATCGATCAGCATGCATTTATTAAGTGACTACTTTGTCACAGGCACTGTGCTAAATTTTAGCAAAAACAAAGACAAAAATCAAGCAATCCTTACTCTCAAGGAACTCAATCTATATGTGAGAATATACAAGGTCATTAGTTGGGGAGACATTAGCAGCCAGTGGAGGTGGAGAGAATCAGGAAAGGCCTTGAGTATTTGAGCTGAGATTAGATGGAAACTGCATATTCCAAGAGTCAGGAGTAGGTGAGGATTGTTTTCCAGATATGGAGGATGGCTCATGTGAAAGCACAAAGAGTAGAATACAGAGTCTGGGGAATGGCCAGTTTGATTAAAAGTACAGCATGAAAGGGAGTAATAAGTTTTGGGAAGAGGTAGAGGGCTTTACAATCTAGGATATGTAGTTTTTATTTTATCTTAGAAGCAATAGTGAGCCAATGAAGAACTTTAAATGAGGGAGTAACCTGGTCAGACTTATCCTTTAGGAATATTAATATGGCAACTGTGTGGAGAGTGAATTGGAGAGGGGTAGGCTGGAAACAAGGAGACTGATCAGAGCAAACTACATTGGTATGAATATGAGTGGAGAGATGAGAATATTGAGGAAAGAAAATACTTGTTTAAATAAAATAATTTTATTTACTGATGAGAAAGCAATTTCATTCAGTATGTATTTCTTGAATATGTTATGTGTTCATCTCTCCATTCACATAGCCACTGCCCAAGGTCAGGCCTTTGTTATCTCCAGGATCAAATGTTTGGCACTAAAGGCGTTTTACAATGGTCACCTTTCCTACCCTTCCAATGTCCTCACACTTTACTCCTACCCCCCCCCCCCACACTTGACAATCATCACCCTCTTCTTCTCTTCCCTTGGGATACTCCATTTCCTGTCTCAGAACCTGTCATGTCTCTCCCCCATGCTTTAACTGCTTTCCCTCTTAATCTCTGCCTCTTGGCATCCCTGGCTTCTTTCAAGACTTGGCTCAAAGCAGGAGGCCTTCCTCATTTGAGCTTTTTTCTCTAAGATAACCTTCTTTCTACTCTGTATTTTTCTTATGTGTATTCATCACACATTGCCTCCCTCATTAGCATTTAAATTTCTTCAAAGCAGGGATTATTTTTGTGTTTTTGCCTTTTTTTGGATACTGAGCACTTAGCATAGTACCTGACATGTAGTAAGCTTTTAATAAATTCTTGTTTAAGCATTTAATTCTAAATAAAATTTGACTGAAGTGTCAAGGATACCTGCCTCTCTGAACTTAGCTTCACCAAGAAGTTTTCTAAATCTTGGAAGTAATTATAAGTCATAGTTTTTCCTTAAAATTAATTTTAGTTTTAACTTTACCATTGCCCAAAAAACTTTTCACTCTACTCAGATGTTAAATGTTTAATAATGATAATAATAATAATAATAATAATGATAATCCATTTTTACTTAAAGTCAGGAAGACCTAACTTTGAATCTTATTACTAATACTTAGTAGCTGCGTGTCCTTGGATAAATCCTCTGAAACTACCTCAGTTTCTTCATCTGTAAAATTGAGATAAGGATACTTATAAACTCTACATCATTGGGTTGTGGTAAGATTCAAATGAAGTAGTGTGAGTAAAAATGCTTAGCAAACCTTAAAGCAGTGGTTCTCAACCTTCCTAATGCCACAACCCTTTAATATAGTTCCTCACTTTGTGGTGACCCCCCCCAACCATAAAATTATTTTCATTGCTACTCCATAACTGTAATTTTGCTACTGTCATGAATCGTAATGCAAATATCTGATATGCAGGATGTATTTTCATTGTTACACATTGAACATAACCCACAGGTTGAGAACCGCTGCCTTAAAGCTTCATATTAATACCACTGATAATCAGTATTATCAACATAGCATTTTAAAATTCAAAAAGCATTTTGCTTACAATGCAGTGAGCTAATATAAACAAACATTTTCTCCAACACCCCATGGAATACTTTCTCTTAAACCAGTCACTTTCCTGGGGAGAGTGGGCTCCACCTTAATGCAGTTCACTTCCGAATGAGGTAGAGGCAATAGGACAACTCACTGTAACTCCTTCTTAGCTGTCTTCAGTTAAGACTTCTTATGAAGTCTTCTTCTCTTCTATGCTGGGTCAAGTTGGCCACTCATATTTTGTTTCTTATTAGGATAAGCTGTGCAAAACATCTGACTTGGCATTTGGATTTCCGACCTTTGGCAGCTAACTCTCTCCATCTTTTCATGATAACAGTCTTAGCCTGGTCTGATACTCCTCCACCTAAGAGAAGGAAAGAATAAATCCAAAGAGTCAAGAACAAAGGCTTTATTCTCAGGCCACACATGGGCCCATGTGGGAAGATCAAGTTCTGAGGCCTCCTTACCTCACTCAGAAGCTTACAGCATATTTTTTCCTTTAATCTCTGCCAGAGAGGAAAGAGCAAACATTTTCCAGTTCTTATCTATTCTCTAACCTTTTTCTATCAATCTATCAATCAATCTATCTATCTGTCTGTCTGTCTGTCTATCTATCTATCTATCTTGATGGCCTGATATCCTGATATGTATCTATCTATTTATTTATTTAATTGGGGTTAAGTGACTTGCCCAAGGTCACATGGCTAGTAAGTGTGTCAAGTGTCTGAGGCCAAATTTGAACTCAGGTCTTCCTGACTCCAGGGTTGGTGCTCTATTCACTGCACCACCCAGCCGCCCCAATCTTTTCCTTTTTAAAAAATAAAAAGAGAGAGAAGAAAACTGACAAGACAACCACTTCTGACAGCACATGTATCACTCTGCATCTGGAGTCCCTTAGTTCTCCAACAAGAAGAAGGTTGTGCTTATTTTCTCTACTCTGGGATGAAGTGTGTTCATTGCAAGTCTTCTGAGTTCAGCTACCTTAGTATTATTTTAATTGATGTTATTACATAGTACACCATTATATTATTGTGCATATTGTTCTTCTGGTTCTGCTTTTTTCATTCTGTATTACCTTATGCAGTTTTCCCCATGTTTCTCTGTATTCATCATGTCCTTTATTACACTAAAGTAACATTCCATGTAATTCATATAGCTTTATTTGCTACCAGAAATCAATCAGTTTGTACATGTACAGCCTATATCAGATTGCTTGCCATCTTGGGGAAGGAGAAACAAAAATTAGAACTCAAAACCTTGAATGTTGAAAACTATCTTTATATGTAATTGGAGAAAAAAATAAAATACTAATAAGTGTGGGGGGGAGGGAAAGAAATCAATAAACATTTATTGGCATAGTGTATGCCAGGCACTGTGCTAAGTACTGGAGATACAAAAAAGAAGCAAAAGGCAGTCCTTACCCTCAAGGAGCTTATAATCTAATGGAGGAGACAATTTGCAAACAGATGCATACAAAGCAAGAGACATAAGGATAAGCAAGAAAAAATTAACAGAGGAAAGGCACTAGAATTAGAAAGAGTTGGGGGAAGGCTCTTAGTAAAAGATGAGATTTTAGTTGTGCCTTAAAAGAAGCCAGAAAAATAGTGTTGTGAAAAATATTCTGTTATATATGAGCACTTTTTGTTCAGTCACTGTTTGTTCAGTCTGTGACCAGTGATTGTATCATTAGGTCAAATGGTATGGATAGTTTAGTGGCTTTTCTCTCCAATTCTCCTTCCATGCCACCATACTAAACTCAATCTAGATAGTACTAAGTTTTAAAAAACTAAAAATACAAACATTTCCCTGCACACAGAGAAAGTTAGCTTGGGAGTGGAGGTGGGCAGGGATAGTAATATTCCTTTCTTTGTATCACTCCGCAAGACCCCAAAAGTAGGAATTTTAATTTCTCTAGATGCACTATTAGTAGTTTACTCTTGATAGGGCACTGGGTACTCCCCAACATTCATTTGGAAGCCTCTAAAATATATATCCAGTTCAAATGGGTTTTACAAGAAATACATATCAAGTTGAATTTTAAAATGATCTCTTAGGGACTCCATCATATAAAGAATTGATTTTTTTAAAAAGAATGTATTATGTTTTGATTGAAATCATGATTCTTGAGTCATAACCAATTAGGACTTTCCTCTTTCCTCTACATAACCACAAAACAGTCACTGCCATGGGAAATGGTGACTATAGGCCATATCAAGGATTGAATTTGTGGAACATTTTTATAGTTAATAAATGCCACAATCCTCCTCCTTCATTGGTCTCTTCTGGACTTTGGAAGGCTAAGGAATATTAACTGACCTTTTGGATTTCTTATAAAAAGTTAATATTCACATTAAATTTTAAAAATGCATTTATTTTTATAGCATCTATTATAATGGGTCCAAAATACTTCATTAAGCATTTATGAATATAAATATATAAAGTTCTTTATAAGCTTTTTATAATGAATTAAATGCCATTTCTCTATAAATATACCTTGCATTAAGCTTCCTTGTTAGATTTTTCAGGAAACATTTCAAATAAAGTGACCCAGCCTATCCCTATTTGAGGTGAATGAGGTCATTAGGAAATATTCATATCTGAAATAAGGACTGAGATCATTCAGCACACAACCTAGGGGCTGTAATTTTTAAAATATTCCAAATAATGAGTCTCTTTCAAATCATTAGGCTTACAGACATTTAAGAAACTGATTCAATTAACCCAGAGAGGGAAAATGCTATAATGTGTGATTTATTTTTTGCAGATAAATTAAAATGCAAGTATCTGTTGGAAAAGGTGGGCTGTCAGCATGGATAGTAATGGGAACACAAAGACAATTAGGCTGGGCCACCTGAGACTGAATAACTTGTGCACACCGGAGCTTAAAGTTCAAGCTGGACATTCTGTTATAACTAAAAAAAATTAAACTAAAAAAAATTAAAATGTCATCTAAAAGGAAAAATCTTTGTGCTACATAATTTTTGCCTCAGTGATTTTTAAAACATTTCCCTGTTTTCCCCCCATAGCTACTTTTGAAACATAGGCCTTTAAATGTTTCAGCTTCATATCTCAAAGTCAAAAGTTGCACAAAGTTGATATTTTAAAATTATAATCTTGTCTGCTATCATCTAGCTGAGGAAACATAGGGCAAAAAAAATTTCTTTTTCTTTTATGTTACTAAAGGATATTGACTCCATGAAGCACAATAATTTTTCACAAAGAAATAAATAGCATATTCTAGTTAACTTCACTTGGATAGGAACTTTCATATAAGATATATTCTAAACAATAAACACTTATTATATCTCAAGGAGACAGAAGAAAGAAACACAAGGGTGAAGACATATTTTTCTTCTGAGGCAATGCAAAAGGCCACAAAAGTTGACAGAGTAAGAGATGTAGAACTACAAGGGATCTTAGATTTGGGGTAACTCAAGCCCACCCACCCCCATTTTACAGAGGAGAAAATTAAGCCTAAGAGAAGCAAAATAACACAACTAGTAAGAGGCAGATCTGGGATTCAGGTTTTCAGATGTTCAGACTAAATTCAGGGCTTTTTCCACTAGCACCACGTGGCCTCAAGATATTGGGAATATAGAAGGTGTATCAGATGCATGATGGGGTAAAAGGGGGGAGAAGATAGAGAGAATGTAGGCAAAAGGAGGGAAAGAAGCAGAAAGAGAAGGGTGGGTGCCTATTAAGACACTAAGCAAGAGGTAGAATAATGCAGAGAGAAAAAAAAGCCCTGGATTTGGAAGTAGAGGACTTGGGTTCTGGGTTCAATATTACTTCTATTGCCTCACAATCTGGGTAAATTATTTCATCTCCACAGGCCTCTTTTTCCTCATCTGTAAAATAAGGCAATTTTGCAAGTTGAACTCTGAGGTCCTTTCAAGTTCTAAATCTATGAACCTATACATTAAATCCTGAATGCACAGAAAAGAGAGAGGATAGGAGAAGATGTGGTTATGAGTCATTGATTGCATAGGAGTGGACTTATCAATGAGTACTGCTCTAACTCTGGGAATTAAAAGAGTTTAGATGGAGCAGGGACATTTTACAGAAGGTGGCTATCATTATGTATTACAGATTAGGGGGTAGGGAGCATAGGTTTTTGAAGAGGAGGAGCTGAGTAAGAAATCCTTAGTACCCTGGGGTAGGTGGTATTTCTGGACTAGCTTTTTGAGAAATTTTCGTGAGAAATGAGAAAATCCAAGTTCAGAGATGAGATCACAAAAAGAGGAGGAGGAGGATGGGAATGTTGGTTAATAGAGTGAAGGGATGGACTCAAGATGAAGAATAAGACACTTTTTTGGAGATGTCTTCTGTAGGAATTTGTTTTGCTTAGCTATATATATTTGCTAAAAAGGTTTTACTTTCTTTTCCGATGGAAATAGGGTAAAGATAAAATTAGATGTTAATTAATTGAAGTAAAATAAAATGGATAATAACTAACTAATAAAGAAAATGAGATAATAAATAAAATAAAATTTGAGTAAGGAAGAATAGATGGGTTAGCATTATTTTCACATTTTTTAAACATTTAAACATTAGTGGTTTGGCCAAAAGCTATTCTCTATTTGCTTTTAAAACAAGCGAAAATCAATAGAGTTTAATATGCAACCTACAAATCAAGTGTAGCCCATCTGACTTCTAGGACACAGCATGCCCCAGATTTTTAGCAAAAGCAATGTTTTTACTTAGTTATTCATTTTACCCAATTAATTATTGGCTTATATTTAGGTCAATAGGCCTTAACCACACCTTCTTCTCTGATCCATCAAATCACCACTAGGTGTCATGCTAACAGTCTTGAAATACAAAATCTTAGGGCTGGAAGGAATTTCAGAGCATATTTTGTCCAATTCACACTTGAATAAATATCTTTTCTACAGCATCTAAGACAAGTGGTCCTTCCCTTATCAAGCAACCCCTCCTACTTTTGGACAGCTCTAATGATGGGCTTTTCCTTAGATCAGGCCTAAATATGTACCTCTGCAATTTGCACCCATTATGGTTGTGCCTTCTGGGGTCAAACAGAACAATTCTAATACCTCTCCCTCATTCCAGACTCTTAAAGACAGCTATTATGTCTGCTTTTTTAAGTTTTCTCCTTTCCAGACTGACCACCCCCAGTTCCTCCAACTGATTCCCATGTGACATGATCTTGAAGCCCTTCACCACTCTGGTTGCCCTCCTCTAAACACTTTTCAGTTTTTTTAAATACGGTACCAAGAACCGAAAATAACACAGTGGGTAGAGTACAATGGGATAGTTCCCATTCAGGC
>JAQQSV010001796.1:0-10670 GCA_028646515.1 Pseudochirops corinnae
AACTCCAACTCACTTCTTCAGTCCAGCAGCCCAGCTCCCAGATGCTGGGACAATCCTGCTTCTGCCAACAGGAGCCAACAGGAGGAACATTCCAATTCTGTCTCTCTGTCTCTAGAACTCTTCTTATATACACACTGGCCTCCTGTCTCAGCCAATCCCCTTCTTCCACATCAACAGGGAAGTTCACACCCTCTCAACAGGGGACAGAGTTCATACCTTCCATACTGAGCTCACATCTTCCATACTTAGTCCTAAGTTACTAAGGGCTAAGTATCTGCTAAACTAATTGCTGTTACACCTACTTGTAGGACAAGGTGGACAAAATTTAGAGAGTGAGTCATAAGTGGACCCCATAGGGAAAACAATGAGTGAGCAAGGCTGGACATTTTCCTTATAAGGGTGGTTCTGGAAGGAACTGACCAAAAGAAGGAAAGGGCCATAGGAGTTCAGTGACTGCCAGGGTTAGAAAGCTGCCATGATGTGGAGAAAGAATGAAGAGTCACAAGTGGAACCTTTAGAAAGTTCTCCTTAAAGAAAAGCAAGCTGTATCTTAGGAAAATTACTGAAAAAGCTAAGCTAGGAAAATGCTGCAGAGAAGAGACTAGGGGTAAGTACAGAAGTTAAAAGGAAGTACCCAGACTACTGTGAGCCAGGCACTGTGCAAATATTACCTCATTTTGTCCCTTCAACAACTCTGGAAAGTAGATACTATTACTACGCTCATTTTACAGCTGAGAAAACTGAGGCAAACGGAATTTAAGAAACTTACTCAGACTCACATAGCTAGTGTTTGAGGTTGAATTTGAACTCAAATCTCCCTGACTCCAGGCTTAATACTCTATCCACTGTACCGCCTAGCTGACTCTGCTATTGTAAAAGGCCAGGAGAGAGATGATAAAGAGCCTCACATAAGGTAGTGGTAAAGTAGATAGAGATAAGAGGGTGGATAAGAGAGATGTGATGGAGGTAGAATGAACAAGATTTGGCCATGTCCATGCTTCCACTTATGGAGATCCACAACATACATTTTTATCTTGTTCTGATAGGTCTCCGGGAAAGAAACTTCAGTATCTTTTGGGAAGTCATGCCAGCATTTACTGATCCTTAAAGTGTAAACTGGATCCATTCCGCTAAAGTTTAAGGTCAATATCTTTGTTTCTGGTCTTCGTAGAAATAGAGTTGTAGGCCATTACTCTCTTTACAAAAACAGTATATATGCTCATAGACAGTTACTGATAGTCAGAAAACTGATATGCATTTAAAACCCTTCATTAACATCTCTAGGAACTGTATAAAAGTGACAGCGTACAGAATCTATATTAAAACTAAGAAAACAAAGGGACTAACAAAAAAGAAAATTCAGTATTTTTATCCAAATAAAAAAAATGGGGAGGGGCTAAAGAAAGTTTTGGTTTAGCATCTTATATTTATTTAATTGGATTGTTATACTCTTATGAATAGAAAATAGAAGGAAAAATTATTGGACGAGAATTGAATTTCTAAAGCGAAGTAAAGACAGTAAGAGACATTTAAAATGTTGGCAGTCATGTTGAAACACTGAAGACATCTGGCCTGGGAACCTTATTTTTCTTCCTTCACCACAGCTGGTGCTGGTCTATGTCAATTTTTCCTCTTCCTACAGTGGGACTGAAACATTTGTTTTATCATCTAGACATGGGGAATAGGGATGGAACATTTTATGCACAATATTGCTCTCACTTGATTTCATATAGCACTTGATTACACCTCTCCTTTGTCATTTATCCTCTATTACCTTGTGGTGTGAGGACTCTTTTAGGTGCATTTATCTTAAGTTTCCATTTATACTACAAGATCTTCCAGGGCAGCAACACTATCTTAGACAGTATATTATTTCTTACAGGACCCAGGATTGTGCTTTACCCAAATTATGACCTAGATATATATTGACTGGGTCTGGGTTTGTGGAATGAGACTTGGGTCCAACAGTATGCATGTATCAGTGGTCAAATGGTCTGTTTTTTCCTGCCTATAACAAGTATGATTTCAGATTCTATATTGTCACAGAATTCCAGAGTTGTAAGGGACCTCAGAATCAGTCCAAAAGCAAACCCCACTAGAGCAAATCCAAAAAGGAGTAGTGTTTTTTGCTGAAAGAGCACAACTTTATGTATTTATTTTAACATTCTTTAAAAAAAATATGAGTTTCAAAATCTCCCTCCCTTCAACCCCTTCCCCAATCAATGAGAAGACAAGCAATATAATAGCAATTACATATGTAAAATCATAAAAAACATATTTACATATTATCCGTATCACAAAAAAAAACAAGAAAATGATTAAAGCTAAAAAAATGCATCAACCTGCATTCAGACTCCATCAGTTCTTTCTCTTTGGGTTTTAACATTTTTCATCATGAGTCCTATGGAATTTTCTTGGATCATTGTATTGATCAGAGTAGCTAAGTCTTTCAGAGTTGATAAACATTATAACATTGATAGTGTGTATAATGATGTTCTGGTTCTGCTCACTTCACTTTGCATCAGTTCATATGATTTCTTAGTTGTTTTTTTTTAAAAACATCCTGCTTGTAATTTCTTATGCTGTGATAGTACTCCATAGTACTCCATCACAATCATGTGTCACAACTTGTTCAGCATTCTCTAATTGATGCATATCCCCTCAAATTCCAATTCTTTGCCACTACAAAAAGACCTAATTTTTTTTTGTATACATGCCATTTTCCTTTTTCTTTTATCTCTGGGGTACAGAACTAGTAGTGTTATTGCTCAGTCAAGCAGTATACATAGTTTTATAGCCCTTTGGGCATAGTTCCAAATTATTCTAAGGAATGGTTGCACCAGTTCACAATTCTACCAATAGTTTATTAGTATTTTAGTTTAGTTTATTAGTTTCAGGATTTCCAGTTTGGTGTTTAATTACTGACATACACTCTTAAACCCATTACTAAGGGAGAACTCACTCTCTCCCAAAGCAGCCCATTCCACTTATCTTCAAGGTATTTAAGTCCAATGACAGGCTTGTGCTATTGCTAACAACCATTCTAGACAGCCTTTCCTCCCATGCGTCACTTTCTTTTGCTTTTTTAGTTATTTTCATTGTGTTGTTGTTGTTGAATCGTTGGTTGTGTCTGACTCTTTGTGACCTCTTGGACTAGAGCACACCAGGCCCTTCTATCCTCCCCTCTCTACTGAAGTCTATCCAAGTTCTTGTTTGTTACTTCCGTGACATCTATCCATCTCATCCTCTGTTGTGCCCTTTTCTTTTTTGCCTCCAATCTTTCCCAACATCAGGGTGTTTTCCAGTGAGTCTTGTCTTCTCGTTATATGGTCAAAGGATTTAAGCTTCAGCTTCAATATTTGACCTCCCAGTCTGGATTAATTTCTTTAAATATTGTTTTGATCTCCTTACTTTCTAAGGGATGCTCCAAAGTATGTTCCAGAACGACATCTTGCCTGCTATTACAATGATCTTTTCATTTCCTACTTATGCATTCTAATCCCCTGTGATGAATGTGACCTCTTTTTTTGATGTTATTTCTAGATGTTGTGAGCCTTCATAAAACTGATCAACTTTGGCCTCCGGCATCAGTGGTTATAGCATAGACTTGTATTATGATGATGATGAATGGATTGTATTGGATTTGAATAGCCATCATTACATAATTTTTGAGATAATACTCTAGTACTTCTTTTTTCACCCTTTTATTGACTATTAGGGTTAGTGCACATCTTCTAAGGGATTCTTGCCCATGATAGCATATGTAGTGATCATCTGAATTAAATTCACCCATTCCCATTCATTTAACTTCACTGCCACCCAGCATGCTGATGTTTAATCCTTCTGTTTCCTTTTTGATTATATTCAACTTACCTTTGTTCGCAGATGTTATATTCCAGGTTCCTGTGCAATATTGATATATGATTGTTCCTGTGCAATACAGCACTGGACTTTCCTATTGTCACTAGACGCATCCACAGCTGAACTTCCTTTCGGCTTTGACCCAACCACTTTATTTGTACTGGAGCAACTCGTAGTTGTCCTTCACTCTGCCCCCATAGTGTGTTGGACACCCTTTGACCAGAGAGGTTCATCTTCCATTTCCTATTATTATATTTAGTCTCAAACTAGAAATGGAAATTGTAACTGCTGAGTATTTTAGGAAGGATGTTTTTCAGCTTTTAGATATCACACTCTTATTCATCATAGAATGATCATATTAAAATAAAGCATCATACTTGGACTTGATCAGGAGCAATCCACTTTTAAGATCATTTTCTTCTACTATTGTCTGGCCAAGTATAAACTGATATAACTTCTCTGCACTTAAATTGCCCCATATAATACCATAATAGCAGTGTGGTATTGTCACTACATAAGGATATCATGAAAATAAATGATAAGACACATGAAACTATTGAATGAATTGAAGCAAAGTGCTACGTATAATTCAGATTTATCAATAAATACAGGCATCTTAAGTTCATAGTGTATTTCAGTAATAATTGAGGTCCACAATCAACAGTACTGCACAGTCAAATTCCCCAGCATTAAACTTGGTGGGTTTTTTTTTCCTTCTAGTTCTCATTATGATTATTTATGTTTATTTGCATTGTTTTGCTTAATTACATGTTGTGTTTCAGATATCTTGTGCTATTTCTGAAAAATGGCATTTAATGAAGTGAAAGTAAACAGGTAACTGTCAGGAAGAGATGACAGTCTGTTAATTTATGTAAAATGTAACCAACCAGATGTTCTAAGAAAATGTCTCAGTAAGAAAGACAGAACTTTTATAAATGCAGTGTTCCTTAATGAAGAGGCAATGGAAATAAGTTGGAAAAAAATCAAGGAAACCTCATAGATGGCAGGATCTAGGAGCTTCTGAAGTCTTTTAAGCCATGGAGCAAAGAACGATCATATAAATATTGGGGGTAACTCCATGGCATAGAACACACAACAGCAGACCTGGGATCAGGAAGACACCAAATCTCGCCTGAGACATTTACTAGCTGTGTGACTGCAGGCATATCACCCAACCTCTATCCACTTTGATTTCTTCATGTATAAAATGGGTATAACAATAGCATCCACTTCCCTTTGTTGTTTTGAGGATCAGAAAAGAGCACTTTGAAAACCTTAAGAGATACATAAATGCTAACTAGTGTTATTATCATTACTATGATAATTTTTATTAAATATTGCTCTTGATTAAGAAAAGGAGATTACTTATTCCACAGTGATATCATATTTATAATTGAAAGAACAGATAATTGAAAATATACCATGAAAATAGTAATTAGCATTGATTATTTACTGAGCATCCACTAACACCAGAAGGAGGAAGAAACACGCATATGCTGACTGTTACCTTCTCTCAAAACAACTTCAGGACTCTTCAAAACATTATTTACCTATGGAACTACTTCTCAAGATAAACCAATGATCTAAGTCATATTCTTTACCATACAAGTAAAGGCTCACCCTTTAAAACCAAAACTCTTGTGTTTTTACCTTATAAAACTATCTATGAAATACAGTTGTACCAGTTATAAGATCTTCTAAGAATCCTTGGTTCATTCAGTTCCTCAGTTAATTTATGTTTCCAGAATAACTTCAATGTAACAACAACAAAAACCCAAATCCATGTCTTTAGAGAGCTTGTAGCTGTAGGCCAAGAATGATTGATGGTTTTCCTAGCGTATTCCCATTCAGTACTTTCCAATGCCCCAAATAAATAAATAAATAAAGCATTTCTTAAATGGTTACATGTATTTTGTCCCTCATAGGACTCTCCATCTTTCTGGTGAGAGACTGCTCGACTGTCTAATATAAGGCTTATATAATCATATCACTGTCTTGTGTTTAATTCCATTTCACATTCCCTCTCTTCATTGTGTTTTCTCTCTGAATAAAATGACATAGGAATAAGAACTCATTCTCATGTGGACTGTCCATGGACATTCCACTGAAATGAATGGGCATCCCATTGTCCTGTAGGAATGTTCCAGGGCTCTAGGCTCAGACCCAGAGTGAATAACTTGAAAAAATATGCAGCATATCAGTATGCAAATGAACATATCAACAGTCTGTCATGTCAAAATCTATTGTGTCACAATTATTACCACAAGTCCCACTTTGCTGCCAGGATTTTTACATCCATGACAGCTACAAGTAGATGAGTTCTTTCCCCTCCCCCCTGTACTGGCATAGGGTTTAGCCAGGCCCAGCTGAGAACTATGTATAGCTGTTGAGTTACAAAAGTAGAAGAAATGATAGAATAGTAATATCCCTTATTGGTGAGGATTGAAAAAGAAATGTTTTGTTGCTACCAAATAGAAAAGCCTCCCTATTGTGATGTTCCCTATTATTCAGTTAAGATGAAGAGTATAAGTCTAGTACTATAGTGATGAACTAATGCTACCTAGATAGTATTATTCACTTAGGTGAATGGTTCTCAACCTTCCTAATGCCGCGACCCTTTAATACAGTTCCTCATGTTGTGGTGACCCCCAACCATAAAATTACTTTCGTTGCTACTTCATAACTGTAATTTTGCTACTGTTATGAATCATAATGTAAATATCTGATATGCAGTATGTATTTTCATTGTTACAAACTAAACAGAACACACAGGTTGAGAACCATTACTAGGTGAAAGCTGGTGCCCCTTTAGGTAAAGGCTTAATATTGGGTTACTTAATGAATAATAAAACATAGCAGAAATATCATGTATAATTTCCTTAGGTGTGTCTTTTTATACCAAATATATGGTTATACTTTCATGTGGATGCCTCTTCCAGTAGGGCAGATCACAATCTAACAACACTTCTGTCATGGCAAGAAAAGGAGTACTTTGTTCCTTTTTTCAGTTATTGAAGTGCCTTTGAGTCTCACCTTTGATTGTGTCAAGTCTTTGTTGGAAGTTGGAAGTCTCAAGTTAAAAACAATATACATTGTGTTGCCCTTAATAAGCATAATGTCATCAAATGGAGCCCATAGTGGGAGGACCTTGCCAAAAAAAAAAAAGTGGCTAAAAGCTTAAGCACAAGCTGGGGCCAAGCAGAACTGGGAGGAAAGATGCTTTTGGTGTCGGCACTCTGTCTGTTCTGTCTGTGTTGATAGTACTTTGTCAGAACAAAGCATCCTGTCAGCTGACAGAGGATGTAACTATTGCTACAGAAGCTCTGGGACTTTACTGCTGGTTCGGAATCTCTGAAACAGGATTTTACTGCTGTCTGTTTACAGAAGTCCTCAAAGAGGGTTTTACTGTTGTTTTCAGAAGTCCTGAGACTTTACTGCTGATTTGTGTTTCATTTCTCAGACAGAAGCCCTGTCTGTTGGTCTGTGTTGATTTCACAGACAGAAATTGAATTGAGATGATAGTGTCGGTAATGTATGTAAATATTATTGTGGGGCTCTGTCAAGCTTTGTCTTCCCAGAAACAGAAACGTTGAAGGGCTTGGAGCGCATTAGTCACCTTGAGCTTCAATATGGAACAGGAGCTGAGACCTGCCTACCTATGAATCCAGGCAACAGTGGGGTGAATGTAGGCAAGAGCTGGGAGCAGTCAGTTCATGGAAGAGGGGCTGTGGAGTTTGGAAGTCAATCTCCAGTCAAGATAAGAAGACCTTTACTTGGGTACTTAGTGCTGACTGACAAGATCATGACTTACTGTGACCTAGGGGTGGAAGACCTTTGTACTTTCCACTGCCCCTTTAAGGATGATTACTTCTTAAGGATGATTGAGTTAAGGATGATTGGAAACCAGCCTCTAATCAAGATGAAAGAAGACTTTAGATGGGTACTTTGTATTGATTGCAACTTGTAGAGATTGTGATTTACTGAATGATATCATCTGTTTAAGACTATGTGACCACCTTAATAATAAATTGTTATGTTATATTGTGAATATTTTGCTTTACTTTATTGCTGAATAGAGAGTTCACTAAACTATGTGATCAGAACCTTAAAATTATTCACAGTAGCAGTCCTCGGGATAGCTGCTTCTACTTGACTTTACAACTTCAAACTCTTAAACTTTGTAAAAAAAAAAAAAAAAAAATATATATATATATATATATAAAAAGAGAGGCCTTCTAGCAATCTGGTAATGACTGAATGAGGGTTGAGTATGGACATAAGGAAGTATTGCACCACGGGGAATGATGAATATAAAGAATTGAATGAAACAAGGGAAGATGTATGAAGTTATACAGAGTGAAGAAGTCAGGCAAAGAGAAAAATGTATACAATAATTATGAAAATGTAGCTAAAATCAACATGACATCAACAGAACTCTCACATTAAAAACTGTCAACATTAAAAGACACATCTTTTTTTTTTTCCCTCTTAATAGATGATTAACTCTTTTGGAAGAAGAATATATTTTATAAGCAGATTTATTTATTTCAGTTGAATTTCTTTTGAGAGCATATTTATATGAAAAGGTGGTATTATTCAGTTTAGTTGTATCCCTAATTTTGAAAAAAAAGTGTTTTTTTTGTTTTGTTTTGGGAATAAGTTCAGAGTTATTAAAAGTGCTGCTAAGTTTCCCATAGACAATTCAGCCCACTCCTCTATGATGATTCAATTTTAAACACAAAGTATTATGCATCTGTAGTATGTGACTAAGATATATGTACTTATGGACCCATTCTCCGGGTTATTCATTTAATTGCATATCATAGCTTCAGCAATAATCACTCTTCATTTGCTTGTCTATTTTTCCAGGATAGATACTCAAACTGAGGTTATTTAGGTAATTACAGATCTTATTTAGTAATCTCTGTAATGTTCCACAACTCAACACAATCAGTATACTGTCATTCAGAAACCAGAGCATCTGGAGGATTCAACAGTATAGGGAACATTTCTTCACTTTGGACTTTTCACTAAATATCTTCCACAAGAGTGACAAATACTTCTGTCAAGCATACATCTTGTTTTTTTTTTAATCTCTTTTTGCATCAATAATCATAGGATCATTGAACAAAAGTCTTTTGTTAAAATTTTCAAGCAATCTCATTTTTATATCATACAATGTAGAAGATACATCGTTAGAGGTAAATCTTTAAGGGGGCATTTTGCTCAATCATGTCAACTGATTTTTAAAAGTATAGTCAATGAACAATAAGCATCATGTTATATTCTCTGTGCCTTTTAACAAACTAACTAAAAAAATGAGATTTATATATATATATTTGTTTATAAAAGTGTGCTTCTGCCCATAGACAAGTACTTTTCATCGAGGATAAACTAAGTGCATGCATAGGTTATTTTCAAACAAATTTTGAAGAAATGGGAAAATAAAGGACATATGGGTTAATAGATACTGATTTTTTAAAATAAATATTTCAGTAATAATTGTCTATGATTTCTTTCCACTCATTTAATGACTTTCTTATCTTTAAGACATGATATTCCATCCCCCAATGCTTCTGCAATGGTCTCACTTTCAGCATAAATGTTCTCTGTGTCTATTTGATATAGTTTAATTACTCTTCCCACCTTTGTTTCTTAATTGCTATTTCTATTTCCTCACTTAGCACAAAGCAATCTATGATATTAGAATGGAAATGAGGTGGGTCTACTATCAATGATGGAAAAAATCATTTTAATAGAAATCTTGGCTGATTTTAAAAAATGTGCTTGTAGGGAGCAGAGCCAAGATGACAGAGGAAAGATGGGGACTCAACCTGAACTCTTCCAAATTCCCCTCCAAACTATATTAAATAATGCCACAAAAAGAACTGAAACAGCAGCCACACAAAAGGATAGGGTGAAACACTTTTCTAGCCCAAGACAACTTGGAAGGTCAGCAGGAAAGGTCTGTCTCATTGGGGTGAGAGTAGAGCACAGGCCACTTCCAATCAAATCAGCAGAAGATTTTATGGACAAATGAATCAGTGGAAGTAGCAGTGGCTTCTATAGCTCTCTGTCCACAGATGATAAGATATTTAGACAACTGATCAGAAGGAAATTATAGGGGTCACTTTGCTGACACTGTTGCAATGCTCATATCTTGATCCAAATTGAAGTCATTGTTGACATTCTCAGGGTAAGGAGGAGTACTATCACACTAGGGCATGTGACCATAGAGATGCAAAGATGCTGTTCATAATTCCATAGTGGAAAAGAGTGCTTGTGATTGCTCACCTACCAAATCCTAGGCCCAGAGAGCAGTGACAACACTTCTCATTAAGTCATGAAACTTTGAAAGAACTGAAAACTTATAAGATCCCAGGAATCATCTCTGAAAGTTGCAGAAAGGAAGGCCTAAAGATTGGGACAGCGTCCCTTTAACCCCAGGAGCAGAGGCCTCACTTTAACATAGAGTTAAAAGTCAAGAAACAGGTTGAAAAAATGAGCAAACAACAACAACAACAACAACAACAAAAGAACATGAACATAGAAAGTTACTATGATGACAGGGAAAATCAAAACACAAATTCAGAAAAAGTCATAAAAGTCAAAACTGCTACATCCAAAGCCTCAAAGAAAAATGTAAGTTTACCTCAGGTTCAAAAAGAATTCCTAGAAAAAGCTCAAAAAAAGTTATTAAAAGTCAAACAAAAAAGTAGAGAAAAAACTGAGAAAAGAAATGAGAGTAATGCAAAAAAATAATAAAAAAAAAAACAAAGAGTGAGCGGCTTGGTAAAGGAGGCACAAAA
>JAQQSV010001796.1:18414-30196 GCA_028646515.1 Pseudochirops corinnae
AGAGACAGAGAGACAGAGAGACAGAGAGACAGAGACAGAGAGAGACAGAGAGAGAGAGAGAGAGTGTTTCTCTCCCAGTATCCGGAAGCTGACTGAGAACTGAGTTGAAGTTTTCCTGAGACCAGAATCTGGTGAAGGCTACCTGGAAGGCTGAGAGGGCTTGCCTGGAAGGCCTCCTGGAAGGCTGAGAGGGCTTGCCTGAAAGGCCTCCTGGAAGGCCATTTCTCCTGGGTCCTAGTACCAGCTGAACTGCTGCATGTAGAAGCATGACCAGGATAAGCCTTTGTTGGTTTGTGGCTTGGCTGATCTTTGAGTTCCTGGCAATAGAAGTGGTGAAGGGTTTGAGAAGTGCTGGACCCTGTGAACTTTGATGTGTACCAGGGACTGCCTGGAGGACTGGACAAGGACCTGGGAGCTGTCTACATCTGAGGACTGGAGGAAGACCCAGGAGCTGTCTGCTTCTGAATCCAGGTGACTATTTGGTGGATTCAGGAGGGAGCTGGGACCATCGAAGGGGATCCAGGGAATCAGAGAGACCACCCCAAGTCAAGATAAAGAAAAGGCCTCCCCTTGGATGAAATTGAAGTTTGCTGGACACCGAGGGGTGGAGGGCTTGTGTGGTTTTCTAATGATTGTATTTAACAACTGATTGAGTTGATGTATGATTGCCCCATGAGTGGAAAATTGATAATTGTATAATGAATTGATTGAATGATTAAATTAATGATTGTCCCATGAGTGGAAGATTGGTTATTGTATTGTGAATTGATTGAATGATTAAGTATTGATTTGCCCCTTGAGTGGAAGACTGATTATTGTATTGTGAATTGGTTGAATGAATATTGATTACTGTATTGTGAATTGATTGAATGCTTTGTTCTAAATATTGTGGCCACTGTAAGTGAAAACTGCATGGCCATTCTAATGTTAAGCTGTTATGAACACTATGCTGTGATTTTCTGTGATAAGATATAATGCTGTGAATATTATATTGTGATTTGTAATGAATGTTTGCCTTGATTTGTAATGGAATAAACAGAGTGTTCACTATACTGTGTAATCCAAACCTTAAAAGCTATTCACAGTAGCATTCTTTTGGGAATCTGCTAGTGCATGGCATTACAGTAGGAACCCTCTCTCTCTGCTTTTGGATCTCCCTCACATTTTTCATCTTGCTTTTAATGTGTTGTCTTCTCTTAGAGTATGAGCTCCTGAGGACAGGGACTATCCTTTTGCTTATATTGGGAGTCCCAGAACTTAACACAGTGCCTGGCACATAATAAATGTTTGTTGTATTGAAGGAATTCTCTCTTACATTTAGGATAATTTTTCTGTCTGGACAGTAAACCTGACTCTAATCTACCTTTTCAGATATTTCTTAACATTCTTCTTTATGCCTTCTACATTCCAGCCAAAGTAACTTCCTAACTGTTCTTCAAACTTGACATTCTGTCTCTGGTCTGCCTTTTGAATATAATGTAGCCCATGCTTGGAATGCTGTGTTCTCCCTCTTCCCTTCCTTTCCTCCACTGATCAGAATCTCTGATTTTCTTTAAAGCTCAACTTGGAAAGCATCCCACTCTTATAGTAAGCCTTCCTATTCCTACATTTGTTAATACTCTTACCTTTCTCAAAATTATTTTGTATTTACTCATTAATGTATATGTCCCCCTCCCACCTAAGAGAATGTAAGCTCCTTGGGAAAAGATTTATTTCATTTTCTTTCTACATCTCCAGTTGCTGGCAGAGTCCAAGCCCGTAGTAGGTGATTACCATGTGTTTGCTGAATTGAATGAAATTGAACAGAAAGACTTTCAAGAACCTTTCCTATGGAATGTTTCTGCAATGCAACCACAAAGATACCATAGGGCCATTAGGTGCTAATAAGAGCCAATGACAATTTAAAGGCTTCCCGGTATCTGGTCTTTCTGTGCCTTAAAGCATATTTACTTTTGCTTTGTGTTGATTATCCTGCCACTAGATTTGGCAGAATTTATTTTTTAAAATCACTTTCCCTTGTAATTTCAGTTTTGTCTATTAAGAAATGCTATAGAGGGTAGCTAGATGGTGCAGTGAATAGAGCACTGGCCCTGGAGTGAGGAGGACTTGAGTTCAAATCCAGCCTCAGATGCTTGACTAGCTGTGTGACTTTGGGTAAGTTACTTAACTCCAATTGCCCTCCAAAAAGCAAAGAAAGAAAGAAAGAGAGAAAGAAAGAAAGAAAGAAAGAAAGAAAGAAAGAAAGAAAGAAAGAAAGAAAGAAAGAAAAGCCATAGTCATATTATATAGAGATACAAATGGCTTTTCATCATGATCCTTTGCTTTTCATGAAGGGACAGTTGTTGAGCATATTTAATGAACAATTAATACAGTATTTCTCATTGTCAATCTTTTATGAATAACATTTGAATTATGTAATTCTATTTTCTACTGTTTAATTTTACATAATTCTCAATAGAATCTGAGCTTTTTCATACTGTACCCCACACTATCTTATTTTTCCTCTTTCACAATACTGTCATTCTTCTGCTAAGTATGTCAATCACAAATTCTTTCAAGGTACAAACTGTATGGGCCAAAAGTTATGAAATAGGGTGTGGGTGGAGAATGAGAATATAATTCTGCAGAATTCTGGAGACAGGAGACTCTGCAGTCACTAGAACATTTCATTTCAGAAAAGGTGTAAGCAAATTGGTAGGCACAATTTCCAAAATAATTTAAAACCTCAATGACAACTCAAAAGCAAATGAGACACTCCTCCATTTAAAAATTGAGGTAATTTTGCCCCTTATTTGTATCCCTCTAATCCCCAAATTATTCTACATGATATTGGAAGACTTGACATGAAAAACTAGAAGAGCAAATAGGGATGATAATGTCTTCTAATTTATCTGAATATCCATAAATAGATGTGGGAAAGAAAGATAACCTTTAGCAGACTCACGAGTGAGTTTTTTAATATAAACTAAGCTGTAATTAGAAAAGGCAATAATATAAACTATGTGTGCATCTATGTGGGTATCAAAAATTGAGAGAGACACACACAGAGAGAAAGACAGAGACAGGGAGAGAGAAGAAGGGAGAGAGGGAAGGAGGGAGGGGGAGAGAGACAGAGAGACAGAGAGACAGAGATACACAGAGAAAGAGACAGAGATACACAGAGAAAGAGAGAGAGAGAGAGAGAGAGAGAGAGAGAGAGAGAGACTGACTTTGTTAACAAAGTTGTATTTTATAGTATTGTTCAGCTAGTATGGGGGTGAGGACACAGTGTTTGAATCTGTGGCACAGCAAATTAAGGAGACAGAATTTTTACTTTCCAATTTTCAATCTACCATTAAATTTTTTGAAAAGAATGTAATTATCCTCTCCTCCCTTACTTCACTCCTTCCCCCCAAACCGTAGGCATGTGTTTCTCTTCCTCCATTGAAGTCTTATTCCAATGCCTCTTCTTGGCATTAAGGTAAATTTAGATTTCCAAAGGTCAGAAAAGCACACACTCTGGCAGGCCCTAGTAATCTGGAAAATGCTTAAATTACAGGCTGAGCAGTGGCTCTTATATACAATGTAACCCTCCCTCTTTCTCCCTCCCCCTTCACGTTTTATAAGTCTTTTGAAAGGCTTATTACTGAAAGTTTGCTGGTGAGTAATGAATGCTTTACAGTCACAAAAATCACACAAAGGCTGTCTAGAGAGGAGAAAAAGTTGTGAATTGTATGGCCTGGGAGGAGTGTGACCACACTAAAGTTGTGGTTCTTGAACCATGTGTTTCCTTTAGTAATGTTGGCAATTGTTGTCTTAGGATACTAAGGAATAATACAGTATACAAAAAAGCGGTCATATTTTGTTATAGGTTAGAGCAAAAAAGGGGGGACAAATTTCTCAGCTTCTGAGGATACATAAGGCAGCATATGAATCCCTTTAAAAAAAATGAATCCCTTAAATGAGTCCCTTCTCTCATTGTCTATTCAGCACTCACCCTTTAATCAACAGTAACTGGCAACAACAGAAACGTTCCTCATCATTCAGTATCATGAAACAATACCCTCTACCATTATGTCTGCATTATAGTGAAAGACATAGGGAGAAAGGGAAAAACAAAAAACAATGGAGACAAAGAAGCATGGATGACTTTCTGTTTGGGCAGGAACATGCTCTTCTCTAATTCTGGATTATTGAATTCATTTTAAGACTAAACAGTTCAGACTTATAGAGTTTTTCATTTTAGTCATTTTAAATTTGCCAATCTCTCTTCAATCAAGTCCAGCTTAGAACTGAAACAAAAACTGTTGGGTTTCTTTGGCAGACCCACAAGTCAAGGATCATACAGACCCTGTTCTTCATAGCTCCCCACAGGCAGGATGCCTGGCATTACCTAATTTTCAGTTATGTTTCTAGGCTGCCAGATTCCATTTTATATCTTTTTGTACCTTGAATAATGCCTGAGGTGTTTGGCTTCCTTTAGAGAATGTTGGCAGCTTGAAGATTCCGTTGGGCTATCTCCCACTTTTATATGTGGTCCCTTTAGAGTTCAAGCCCCATACCCTCTCATTACTTACATTCAGAATCTGCAAGCCAGGACATACATCATTGGATATTAATGGCCACATTTCAAAGCACCTTGATTTGCACAGTCACATTGTTTAGTGCATTATAGGATTTTACAAATCAAGAACTGGGTAGGTCACAGGAGTAGCTTGTTTGAATTGGTAGACTAGGCCCCAACGAGACCTTACTGCCCATTTCAGCACCTGTAAAAGATTTGAGTCAATGAGTCTGACCCAATCCAGTAAAGCAAGTAGAAAATTAGGGGGGAAATCAATTTACTGATTGTTTGACTATTTTATGTGAAATGTATTTGCCTGGTTTACCTTTCTTAAAACAAACAAAAAACTTAATTGATAGATGGTTTTGGCTATGTGCAGACACAGCTTTAGTCAGTAGTTATGGAACAGTGATGGCATATCATTGTCCTGCTGGTTATTCCAACAGGAAGAAATAGGAGAAGGCTAAGGTGTACAGTGGCCATATTTTCCAGACCAATAATTAGAGAACAGAGTTTACCAAAAGTAATAAATCTTTTTGCAAATACTCATTAAAAGTGCATTTAGAATCATAGGCAACTGAATTTGGATTTAGGAAGGTTAGAGTTTGAATCATTCTTCAGTCACTTATTAGCAACTTTGTCCATTCTAATTTTTAAGGATTTTGTTCAGTAAAGGTTTATACCTTTTATTTCTTTATTTAACCATATGGCTTATTTTGATTCTTTAGGAGATATTTTTTTTTCAGAATTTTTTAGTGTTTTCTTTTTTTTTTACCAAACTATTAATTCTCTTTTTATAGCTATATTGTATTATTCTCTGTCTTTCCCTATTCTCCCTCTATTACTCTTATTTGATTTTTAAAGCATTTTTTTTCTTTACTTTTAAAATCTATTCTAGGAATTCTCCTTGGGCTTTTGTCCAATAGGTATTTTTTTCTTTGAAACTTTGCTTGTACATGTTTTAAAGTCATTGTCTTCTTCTGAGTTTGTGTCTTCAACTTCCCTGTCATCATAGAAGATTTTTATAGTCAGGTTTTTTTTACTGTCGTTTTCTCTTTTTTTCCACCTTAACTCTATGTTACAATTGAACTCTGTTCACCTTTGAGAGGTGGAGGAATGTCATGCCTGAAGTTCTGTAGCTCAGCCTGATGGTCTATAAGTTTTTGATGCTTCTAAAGTGGTATGATTTAAAGAGAGTCTGGTTAATGCTCTTCTAGTCTGCATATGGAGACTTACATAGGTAGATCCCCTGTTTCCTCATGACTATCATTCCTTTCTTTCCTAGAACTGCAACCCACACCCAAGTGGGGTCAATACTTACTTGTAACTACAAGTGTTACTCTCTGCTATGGAATTAGCTCCTAAAACTGGATAATTAATGCACAATGGATTTGCCAAATGGAGATAGGTCTTGTGCTTAGTGTTAGAAAAGGAATCCCCTGTAAACATTTTTTTTCTCATTATACTCATACATTTAATTTTTTTTAAAAAATGTGTTATATAGAAGCATTACTAACAAAGAAATAATGTGATTCTGTGACATATTACAAATCAAATAACATTGAGCATAAGAACTTGGATATGTAAGAAATTAACACAAATACAGAATATAAATAGGAATTATTAAATGAATAATTTGCAAAAGGATGTGAACAAGTGTTTTTTTAATGAACGAAGATTTTAAAAGATTATTAACAATCATATCACAAAAGTTTTCCAAATCATCCAAATAAGACAATTAAAATTGTTGTTCTGTTAATAAATTTATTTATTTATTTTTAGTTTTCAAAATCCATTTCCGCAAGATTTTGAGTAACAATTTTTTCTCCCTATCTTTCCTCTATACCCACCCCCAAATAGCAAGCCTACTGAATACCTCTTCCCCCAATCTGTTCTCTCTTATATCCTCCCCCATCAGACCTCCTAACTTACTAGTAGTGCAAGATGGATTTCTATATCCCAGTGCCTATATATCTTATTTCCCAGTTGCATGTAAAAAAAAATTTTTTTTAAACATTTGTTTTTAAAACTTTGAGTTCTAGATTTTTTCCCTTCTTCCCTCCTCACCCACCCCCACTGGGAAGATAAGCAATTCAATATAGGTTATATATGTGTAGTTACCCAAATCATTTCCATAGTTGTTACATTGTGAAAGACTATTTCCCTCCATTTTATCCCGCCCCCCACTTGGCTCCACTATCTTGGCTCAGCCTCTGTAAACATTGTTCATTTTTTTTCTAATTACATGTAAAAACAATTTTGAACATTCTTTTTCTGAATATTGAGTTCCAAATTCTTTCCCTCCTCCCTCCCTGTAATGGCAAATAAAACAGTACTTGGCTGCTTGTTTCAGGTATGCAATTGCCTTTGAGCCTCACCTTTGATTGTATCAAGAGTCTCTGTTGGAAACAGTATACATTGTGCTTTCCTTAATAGGCCTAAGTGAGTTTGAAGACCTTCTCTGCCCTTCATAGGACTAATATAATCACATAGACACCAAGGTGGGAGGAACCTGCCAAAAGAGCAGAACAGGAAGGATGGAATGGGAAGGGTGGAACAAGAAAAAACAGAGCAGAGAAAAGCTCCAGTAGAACTGGGAGCATGCAGAGCTAAGAAAGAGAATGTTTGTGATGTCAGCACTCTGTCTGTTGCTCTGTATTGATATTGCTTTGCTAGACAGAAGCATTCTGTCTGTTGAAAGAAGACTTTACTGTTACAGAAGTCCTGAAAGAGGACTGTACTATTGTTAGAGAAGTCCTGAAAGAGGACTTCTGGTTGGATAGGAAAGAAATTAGAAAAACCTCCAATGGAATACGTATGAGAATCTCTAAAAATCATTTTGGATGGATACTACCTAAATCAGGATTAACAGCTTGAGGAATACATGTATTGACTGGAGTAATAGATAGTAATTACCAAGGAGAAATTATTGTGACATTCCAAAATTTAGGTGAAGAATCTATACAATTTCATAACAATTATAGAATAGTTCAAGTGATTATTCTTTATGAAAAAAATACCACTCGCAAATACTGACCCTCCTTCTGAAATAACTATAAGAGGAACTGAAGGGTTTGAGTCTACTGATAGAATAAAATGGGCAGCTAAAGTGTGGGTAAAGTGGAAGCCAGATGATGGTCCAAAGTCTGCAGAAATTATAGCACATGGGAAGTATAACACTATAATTGTTACTTATTCAGGAGAAGATGATTGCCAAATTGTACCCTTAACTCATATATTCTGCTGTAAGTGAGGCTACAAGAGTGGGTTCATAGATGTCAGAAACACTGTTGACCCTATATCTACCCTTTTCTGGTTACTGTCTCCTTTTTTCTTGTTTTTTTTTTTTTTGTCTGTTCACCTTTTTTGCTAGATTTGTTTCCTACACGGCTGGTACCCTCCACCTGTAGATGCCTGATCACTTAAGCTGAATGTCACCCCCTGTCCACAACTGTGACATGTCACGCCAGGACCTGGCATTAACCACATTCCAGAGGCTGGCTAAAGAACTGACCTCTAGGGGCAGCTAGGTGGTACAGTGAATAGAGCACCAGCCCTGGAGTAAGGAGGACCTGAGTTCAAATCCAGCCTCAGACACTTAACACTTATGGCCATGTGACCTTGAGCAAATCACTTAAACTCAATTGCTCTGCCTTCCTCCCTCCAGAAAAAAAAAAAAAGAAAAAAAAAGAACTGACCTCTCAAATGAAACCTTGTGGGACAAGGACAGCTCTACGTCCAATTTCAGCAGGAAACAGCCATAGAGGAACAGACTTTTGCCTCCTAACCCAAGATTTTGGGTCCCATTCATTTGAGGGGGAATGCTAGGGTGCTTGTGCTCAATCCCCACCTTAACATATCATTTTCTGTGTTTATTGTGTGTTATCCAAGACACCAGTAACCCCTAAACTCCCGCTGATCTATGTAAGGGACATGAAAGATCTTGAGGCCAAATGTAATGGGAATGGGAATATGAAAATCTTCCCTGCCCCTTAATAGGCCTAAGGGACTTTGAAGACCTTCCCAGCCCTTAACAGGTCAAACGTAATTACATGGAGTCCATGGTGTGAGAAGCTTGCTGAAAGGGTGGAACAGGAAAGGTAGAGCAGGAAGGAGCAGGGGAGAACATGAGCAGAACTGGGAGAAGGCAGCTCAGGGGCACAGAAGCTAGTGTGAGTGAGAGAGGGGCATTTTTGCTTAGAGACAGAGATAGCATCTCTCAGAGAGATGCTGTAAAAAATTTTCTCCCAGTTTTTTTCCCTTTAAATCTTGGTTGCAATGGTTTTGTTTGTGCAAACCCTTTTTTATTTAATGTGATCAAAATTATCCATTTTATGTCCTGTAATTCTCTCTATCTCTTCTTTGGTGAGAAATTCTTTCCTCAATCATAGAAACAGCATTTTTTTTTCTAATATACTTATGGTATCACCCTTTATGTATAAATCATATGCCCATATTGATAATTTGCCCTCTTTCTCATCAAGTGTTCATTTCGTACCATGCCTGGGTGCGCAGTGATCTGAGTACTACTGCTGCTGCTGCCTCTAAGGTTCACAGATGGTATGACGTCTGTCTCACCACACTTCTGGCTAATCTCCACCTTAGTATCTGAAGACTTCTCTTTTTGTCTTACTAAGCTGCACTGGGCTGAAAAAAAAATGACTCATTGTGACTTTTTGTTGTTTGTGCTGCTTAGAAATCAATTTGATATGCTTTTTAACTTGTTTAGAAGGAATGTTGAAAAACTTCAGCAAAAATGGTAACTTTACTCCATGATCTTATCTTTGTGTCTAAATGCAATAGCTATGTGATCCTAGGCAACTCATCCAACCTCCATGAGACTTGGTTTCCTCATCTGCAAAATGGGTATCATAATACTACCTTCCTTACAAAGTCATCAAAGAATCAAATGAGATAACATGTAACTATTTTATAAACCTATTTTTTTGTATAAATGCTATTATTATTGTTATTATTATAACTTAAATTTGGAAAAGAACTCATATACCATTAAACCAACATAAACAAGAAAACTCTCACTACAATATCTTAATGTTATAAATCCTTATTCAACTTCCACCTGAAGATCTCTAGAACTCGTAAATCTATTCTGTCCAGAGGCAATGCATTCTACTTTTAAGCAGCTGTAATTTTTAACAAGCATACTTTGCAGCCAATTGAAATCTTCTCCCTTGTTATTTCCATATCTTATTACTCACCTTTTGGAGTGATATACAGCAATTATGGCAATAATAGCTAGTATTTATGTAGCACTTACTGTGGGACCGAAACCTTACTCTAAGCACACAAATATCACCTCTTTTCATCCACACAACTTTTGGAAGTAGGTGCTATTGTTATCCCCATTTTACAGAGAAGGAAACTGAGGCAAACTGAAGTTAAGTGACTTGCTCAAGGTTACACAACTAGAAAGTGTTTGAGATTGTGTTTGAACTCAGTTATTCCTGCTTCTTGGACTGACACTCTATTCACTTCATTACCTAGCTGCTCTCTTGGTAGTTTTCAAAATGATAACACTTCCAATATTTGAAGGCAATTTGATTTGATCTCCTCTAAGGCTTCTCTTTTCCACCTACTGGCATTCACAGTTCCTTCACTCATTGATCATATAATATGTTTTTGAGTTTTATGATCATTCTGGTTACCTTACAGAGGACATTCTCAAGCTTGTTGATGTCTTTACTTAAAATGGGATGCCGTAGTTGCAAACAAAGACCCAGATGTGGAATGTTCAATGATGTTTAGAGTGAAATAGTCACTTCCTTTGTTCTAGGCACTACACTTCTATCAGTGTAGCCAAAGAGAACACATGTTTTGTTTGTTTTAAATTTCTGTACCCTTGATTATTGAACTGCTTCTTTCTCGATGTTGCAAGAGAGTTCATTTTTTGACAACATAAGGCCTGATTTTGATCATGATATTTTGGGGACTTTTCCTTTTGTGGTTTATCTCAAGAGGTGGTTGGTGGAAACTTTTTCCATTTATTTTGCCCTATGGTTATAATAGTTTTATTTATGATTTTTGAAATATAGCATGCAGGCTTTTTAAAATCAAGTTTTTCAGATAGTTCATTGATTCTTGTTGACTTCCTTTCCAGATGAATTTTTAATATTAGTTATCTTGGGGTGGAGAGCCAAGATAGTGGCATAGAAGGAGGAAAATTCTGTAAGCTACCCCACAACCACCTCAAATACCTATAAAATATTACTCTAAACAAATTTTAGAGCTACAGAACCCACAAAGTGACAGAGAGAAACACATCTCCCACTGAAGGCAGCCCAGCAGGCCTACAGGAAAGGTCCATTGCAGTTATCTGGGAGCAGAGCACAGTCCTTTGTGAGTCACAAGGTTTTAGCCTCAGGGCAGCCCCACCAAAAGGAGCCAGAGCAGACTTTAGGAGAATGAATCACTAGCAATTGTGGTGGCTTCCAGACTAATCAACCCATAAATGTCAAAGGGCAAGTAAAAGGTCAGTGAGGAGCTCTGTGGGAACTGGGGGTGACAGAAGAGGGTGATCCAGCCCCTATCCAGTGCAAGAAGCAGCGGAGGTGTGGTGGCTGTGCAGCTGCTACTACATGGCTGCTTTCAGAGCTCTCAGACTGCAGATCATAGGGAGACTAAGGGACCATTCAGAGGGTAATCGCTCTTGTTTTAACCTGGTTGGATCTGAATCGCTTTCTATGGTGGAAGTCCTTGGGTGTGTGGAGAGTGGGCCAGAGCTTGTAGGGGGCTGCAGAGAAGGCACTCAACTAATAGTTCTGGCAGTTGCAAAAACCCCAGCAATTTGCGACAAAGCTCTTCTGTCTGGAAGCAGAGTTCTACCATGGCAAAGAGCTCAAAAGTCAAATAATAGATGATCAACATGAGCAAGCAGAGGAAGCAAAGCAAGCACAACAATCAAACCTTAGATTCCTTTTTTGGGGAAAAAAAGGATCAAAGCAGGGAATGGGAGGAAGACAACAAAGTCAGAACTCCCACATCAAAAGCTTCCAAGAAAAATATGAAATGGTACAGGCCATAGAGGAGCTCAAGAAGGATTCTGAAAATCAAGTAAGAGAAGTGGAGGAAAAATCAAGATGAGAAATGAGAACGATGCAAGAAAATCATGAAAAGAGAGTCAACAACCTGACTGAAGAAAACAACATCTTAAAAAATAGAGTAACTAAAAAAATTTAATTTAAAAATTTTAAAAAACATTTTAATTTTTTTTTAATTGGG
>JAQQSV010001797.1:0-23325 GCA_028646515.1 Pseudochirops corinnae
CAGATCTAAGAACCTGTGCTAGTAGCTGCCCTAGGTATGCTAGGGTGCTTGCTGATACAGCCATTCTAGTCTGTTTTCTATGTTTCAACTTGTGAGAACCACTACTTTCTCGGTATAGTTGAAGTTTTCTTAAATTTATTATTTTTTCAGTATTTTTGCCAGATATAGGTGAATCCTCTTGACCCTCCAATATGCATGTAGACCTTGTTTCCTTCACCAAACTTTTCTTGGCTGTAAAATATCTATATTTTCTGTCATGTCTCTTGAGAAGTGGTGTAGGGGCTAAGGTGTTAGTAAAAGGCTGTCAGCAACTGCATAGTGCTCTGATCTCAGATTGGAGGAGGGCATCTGGCAGCCCTGACTTTTAACAACTCCTGGACCTTTTCCCTTTGGAACCAATTTAGTTTGGGTGAATTATGAGTGAAGTAATAGTAGCTTTTGTGCTCTCAGTGCAGTCCTATATGGGGTGGATACCTAGGTGTTTGATAGTGGCCTCAGATCTTGCACTCTGTGCAATTCCACATCTAAGTAATGATTATCAAGCAATAGCATGGTTACTTGCCATTTTATATTTTGTTTTACCCATGAGGATTTATTTTTATTCATCTATTTTATATGTTGACATCATGCTTCATTTGGCACAATTTCTTATTGTCTTCAAAGTAATTTTAGAGGTAACTTGGTTTGGATGGAACTTTTCAAGTACAATGTTTATTAATAGTTACTAAAACCATGATCCCATCATGAATCTCATCCCTACCTATTCTCAGTTATATCCTTGGAGTCACATTTATTGCCTTAAGATATCTAGGTCATTTTCCTTGTGTCTTAGCTTTGGTCTTTTGTGAACATTTGGTTGTGTTGACTGGTATTCTTTTTCCGATGTTATATGTTAACTCTATAGTTAGGTTGTTAGACATAAATAAGCAGTTTCCTTCTCCCTTTTAGTAAGTCTTCTATCCTCTCTTGGAATCTATTTTTTTACTTAAAAGCACTTTTTATTAGATTTATAGGACATAGGAAAATATAAAATTGGGTAGTCATTCAAGAATAAAGAGGTCCTAGTCAGTGTGAATAGAAAGGAAAAGAGAGGTATAATGGATATATGAGAAAAAGACATATTTTTAAACAAAGGTACTTGATTTTAAGAAAACAATCAATAATTTACCATAAAATGGGAAAAAAGATTCCAATCCCAAATAAAATATTTTAGAAATTACCATAATCAAATAGATTGGGTTGTAGATTCTGAACAAGAAGAATGTGAAAAATAAAAGTATTGTGTATTATTTTTGAGAAATTCATTTATATAAGGAGGGAGACAATAGGAATTTCAACCACTGAAACACTGAGAAAGATTATTGGCAACAAAAATAAAAAGAAAGAAGAGAGAAAAGAAAAAAAATCAAGGCTTGATATTAAACAGAAATGAAGGAGAACTAAAAATACTTTTTGCAAAGATGTATATTGGAAGAATGGATGTAAATGACAGAATCTAGATTTTCTGGAGGGTGTGAAACCTAGGAACACTAGCTGGCAACTTCCTTATATGCTTAGAAATAATCTTTTTTTTTTGGAAGCAATCAAGGTTAAGTGACACATTCAGAGTCATACAGTTAGTCAGTCTGAGGCCAGATTTGAATGCAGGCAATTTTGACTCCAGGTCTGGTGCTCTATCCACTGTGATACCTAGCTCCTTCTTGTTTAGAAACATTCTTAAAACAAACAAACAAAAGAACCAAAGCAATCTACTTATTTAAATCTCTGTTACATATCCTTCTGTAAAAGAGTACTAAATACTAGCCATTTTGCGAAGTATAAACATTTAAACTCAAGCTTAAGGCTTTTTTTTTCTTTTTTGTTTTCTTTTTCATTTTTTTTGCTTTTGTATGTTCCTTTGATTTGCTTAATATTTATCTGTCATGCCATAGTGGGTACATAATTTCATTTATTTGACTAATCTCTCTACTGAACTAGATTGCAACAGTGCTCTATTATGTGAAACTTATTCATATATTCCAATAAATTCTCCATAGATGATCCCTCCAAAAACCTAGAGATCGTCCTCTAATTTGAATTTTTTGGAGGTACTAATGTCGCATTTGAGCCGTCTACCTGTTTTCTCTAATTCCCAATACAAGACCAGCCTATCTCTTTTTCTGGCAATAAAGTTCCTCAATAATGTCTTTTTCATGTCTTTCACATAAGCATCATTATTAGTGTAACCCCAGTCTCAAAATCCTCAAAACCCCAGACTCAAAACAATCCTGCATTGTTTAAGAGTCAAGGTGGAGTTGGCAAGAGTGAGAGAATTTCAGTTTTCTTTAGACTTTCTTCAAGCTTCCAGGCACTTCAAATGCTTCTGACTTCCAGCTTGAGGAGAGAAGATAGAGAAGGACACCTGCACTCCAAGTTGTGGACAGCAAAGACTCTAGGAAAACATCAGAGGAGCTGGCAATCTTTATCATTTTCTTATCCCCAGTTTACTACACAGAGACTTCATAGAACTTCTCTTTGGGTGAGTTGTAGAATTCTTTCCCTCAGTTGAGCTGACTTATCTCATTCCTGATGGGAGAGCTTTTACTCTGTCTTGTCTAGTTTATGTTCTCCTATGTGTACTTTCTCTAATTTATGTTTTGCTGTGACTTGGAGAAATCTTTGCTATTCTCTATGTTTTCATTTATTTATTTATTTGTTTATTCATTCATTCATTCATTCAGTGGAACTGACATTGGGTGGGAAGAGACTTATGTCTTGGATTTAAAGCTTAGGCTTCCCCCATCTCCCCTAGATTGAATTGCACTAAAAAATTAGTTTGAATCTGACTAAAAATATTTAAGGGAGAAACAGATAAAAATTCTAGTCCAGTAAGTCACTCTCTGAGGAGAGAAGCATAGCCAAACTGCCTCACCCCAACTTACTGCTTCCCTGCCTTACAAGAATTAAAGTCTCCCTTGAAAAAGTATGATGGGGGGGGGGAAGAAGCAAGAGATGTCTATCTTGCCTCCCTTTGAGCATCCTGATATGCCATGCTACATATGTGGAATAGCCCCTTGCAATATGTTGGGGATCCTCACCACATTTGAGGCCTCTCTATATTAGTAACATGCTATAGCCTACTTATGTACACCATATATTTTTTCATTGTCAGTTAATTGGAACAATGGATAGAGCATTGTTCTTGGGGTTTGAAAGACCTGAGTTGAATTCTGGACTCAGATACTTACTAGTTATACGACCCTAGGTAAGTCACTTAACTTCTGTCTCTCAGTTTCCTCTACTGTAAAATAGGGATAACAGCAGCTCCTGCCTTGCAGAGTTGTTATGAGGACTGAATGTGATATTTGTAAAACATTTAGCACAGGGCCTGACATATAATCGGGGCAATATGAATGCCCATTGTCTTACTCCTCCTTTCCCTTCTTTGGGGTATTTTCATTTTTAATTATTCTGAGGTCACAGTGTTCCATGACTCACAACCTGGTATAATCACTTGCAGATTTGTGTCATTTATACATATATTTTGAATTAATTGACTAGTCTGGAACTCACAGCAAGCCATATGTAGGCACATTTTTCTCCACTTCACTATTTTGGAAAACAATACTTTCATCTTCCTCCTCTTCTTCCATAAAGCTTTACAAATGAATTTTGTGCTCTATAGTAGTGTTGCCCTTGGCTATTATGTCTTTCTGCTTTTTTTTCATGTTGGAAGGTGTTATGATGCAGTGGAAAGGATTTGGGAGTTGGAATTAGATGACCTGAGTTTGAATTCAGTCTCTTTTACCTATTTGAGTTTTATCTCTCTGACCTTTAATTTCTGCTTTTGTCATCTGTAAAATGAAGGAAGTATACTAGATGATACCCAAAGTTTCTTCAAGTTCTTATGTTAATGGCTTTCTGTCTATTTAATTAATCTTCCTTGACATTGTTTCCCATATCAAGTGCCAGAGTGCAGTAGAATGTCAAGTACAAAAAGGATTTAGAGGTAATCTCTTCCATCTTGCACATATACAGTAATTTGTTCAACATCAACCTTCATAAGTAGCCACTTGGCTTCTGTTTGAAAACTTCCAGAAATCATGAACTCACTACAAATTAAGGCAACCCATTTCACTTTTGAACAATTTCATTGGTTAGGAAGGTTTTTAAAAAGTTGTTATTCTTTCTATTCAGCAGAAATTCTTCTAGTCCATGACCTTTGTCTGGCATCATCTACTCTTTATGTCTATATGTATCTTGAATGTACTTGTGATAGCCTAGGGTCCCCAATTAGTTTAGAAAAATTCTTTCTTGCTTTACCCTTCTTTAAAAGCCAGCATTAATAACCATAGTGTAGGAAAACAATTCCTGTGGCAGTCATCCCCATTAATTGTCACACTCAAGGTAGGCAAGTCAACCTAGCTAAAGAAGAAAGTCATCTGAGGGTGATACAGGAGGCAACTTTATTTGTTCTACTCCTTCATATTCAGAGAAGTACAAAATGACATCATGATGTTGGGACCAATGTATAGTATCAGATTGTGGATGATCAGACCCAATATGAGCTTGAGAGGTTTAATCACAGGTTGGACACAAATAGTCCATATGAACATTTGGGATGGAGATATCTAAATTTGTGCATCTTACATTTCATTTGAGCTACTGGAATTCTGCCTTGCTCATAGAGCACAGCATCTTTCATGCAGGCATACCATACTAGATGGTGCTGTGGCAGTGTCTGCCATGTCTCATAATCAGCGCCAAAAGTACTTCAGAGAAACCTTGAGAGTGTCTTTATATTGCTTCTTCTGACCACTGTATGAACACTTGCTTTGTGTGAATTCTCCATAAAATAGTCTTTTGGGTAAATATGGGATTGTGCTCTCTGTGGTAGAGTTTGAATGCTTGGCAGTTCAACTTAAAAAAGTACCTAGCTGTCAAGTACCTTATCTTACAAGATGATCTTTGGAATATTCTTAAGATAATTTGAATGGAAGAGATTCAATTTCCTGGAATGGCACTGGTATACTGTCCAGGTTTCATAGGCATACATCAATGAGATGAGCACAATAGCACAAACCTTCAGTCTGGTATTCAGTCTAAAACCTCTTCTCTACCACAGATTTTTCATAGCCTGCCAAACTCTGAGCTAGCTTTGGCATGCATTTATCAACCTCATCATCTATGTGTACATCTCTGGAAAGTGTACTGCCAAGGTAAGTAAACATTTACAGCATTCAGAATTTCTCCATTTGCTGTAACTGATGG
This sequence comes from Pseudochirops corinnae, assembly GCA_028646515.1. NCBI lineage: Eukaryota > Metazoa > Chordata > Mammalia > Diprotodontia > Pseudocheiridae > Pseudochirops > Pseudochirops corinnae. Next base: position 5,251 of record JAQQSV010001797.1, read on the forward strand.
TCCTACATACGTTTCTATGATTCTGGCTGATGGAGAACCTGTGCTTTCTTAGTGTTAATTGTCAGGCTAAAATTAGCACAAGCGGCAGAGAATCAATCCATATTCTGTTGCATCTCAGCCTCAAAGGCTGCATTGAGTGCATGATCATCTGCAAACAAAAAGTTGTGTACCAATTCTCCCTCCACTTTAATCTTGACTTGTTGCCTTTTCAAGTTAAATGATTTATCATCATTATGGTAGTTGACCTTGATGATATTTTGGTTCTCATTGAAGGCATCTAACAATATCACTGAAAACATCGTGGTAAAAAGAAGGGGAGCAAGCACATGGCCCTGCTTAACTCCATTGCTGACTGGGAAAGCATGGAGAACATTTCTTATTATCTAGGAACTGTGCAAACATGCTGTCAAGAAACTGGTATACAATATTGAAGATCTTCTCTGGGCAACCAAATTTCACTATGATTTTCCACAAGTATGGCAGTATTAAAAGTCTTGGTTATATTGATGAATGTTGTACAGACCTTTCTTCTGCTCCTGTCATTTCTCCTGGAGTTAGACAGCAAACAACATATCAATTAATCCTTGGCCCTTTCTGAAGCTACCCTGACTTTTGGGTAGATGACCATCTTCCAAGTGAAGGATCAGCTGATTAAGGAGGATTTTGGCAAGAATCTTGTTGGCATTCAGTATAGAGAGCAAAACTCATTTGTAAAGCTATGTAGAAGAGGAGGAGGGAGATAGAAATGTTTTCTAAAACAATTAAGAGGAGAAAAATGTGCCTAAGATGGTTTGCTGTGAGCTCCAGATGAGTCAATTAATGATTGTTACAAGACAATCTATTTCTTTTCTCAGGAAGCAGCATGTGCCAGACAAAGTCATATCATCACCATCACCTTGACCACCATCTCTCCTCAGACTCTGTTGGAAACAGCCCCAAACTCTGAACTCAAGTGCCTTTGGAAAGCAATGCTACCAGGTTAGTGCTTGTAACCATCATTCTGGGAAATAACCCCTTTGGAGATGCAGCCTGGCAGCTGTTCCTGCAGGTGCTGTAGCCACAGCTTCTGAAGACCCAGAAAAGAAAATTTTTGTAATTATAGTCTTTAGTGCTGTCACTTGGTTTGACATCACAAAACAAAATGATTTTATTAGTGGAAATGATATTAAGTAGGAATTGCCATGTGCTTTGTCACTACATCTTGGGGACCATGAGACCTTTCCTTCTGACTTGCAGCTGAAATCTTCCAAATGTGTTGTCTCCTCCATTAGAATGTAAGCCCCTTGAGAAAATGGATTGTCTTCCTTTTTTATTTGCATCTGCAGCAATCAACACAATGAAATCTACCTCGTAAGTGCTCAACAAATTTTATTTGATTGATTCATTTATTCATCCTAAAAGTAAGAAAACTATCCCCATGGCCTAAATAGCTCAGGGGTCTGGGTTCAAGCCAAAAAGTTGTTGACACAGCTTCCTGGTAGCTTCAAGCCATGTTAACATAACTTTCTGTTTACCTACAGGGATAAAAAGAAGTCCTAGGTAGAATCTGTTTTTTGAGAATTGACAGATGTACTAAGGCTAATCACTTATCCACATCTTGCATTGCTGACTAGATCTATTTCAGTAACGAGGGTGAGATGGAAGTAGCAGTATGCTCAAACCGTTCTCACAATCTTGAGGGAGATTGCTAAATCTTCTGAATAAGCATTTGTATATCAGAAATCAACAATTCCTTCAAATTACAGATGGAATTTTTGTTTTGTTGGTTGCATAGACCTAACAAAGTGTTAACAACACAGATTATTTCTGCAAACTTATTTTGAGACAATCTGGTTGTTAAACATTTGCCAGCACCCTCCTATAATGTTCTACACAAACATTGCTTATTGCAATTGAAGTATAATTAAGTCATTACCACACTGGAAACCTGGTTACTGTGGGCTAATAATAATGGTGATAGTATAAATAATAGTTGGCATTTATATAGCACTTAAGATTTTCAGAGGGCTTTATTTACATCATTTGAACCTCATATAAAGCCAATCATGAGCAGCTCTCCTGAGGACTGCTGCTGTGAATAACTTTAAGGCTCTAATTGCATAGTACAGAGAACTCTCTATTCAGTAATAAATTAAAACGTAACATTCAACAAAGTAACACACAATGTTCACAACAACATAACATAACAATGTATTACTAAGGTGGCCACATGGTCTTAAACAAAACATATAATTCAGTAAGTTAGAATCTCCTTAGTCAATACAGAGTATCCAAGTAAAGTCTTCTTTCATCTTCACTCCAGGCTGATTCCAACATCCTCAAGCCAATCATCTTTAAAGGGTAGCAAAAAGTACAAATACCACCCAATGTTAGGTCACAGTAAGTCACAATATCATCAGTCAATACAGAGTACTCAAGTAAAGTCTTTTTTCATCTTAACTCTAGGCTGACTTCCAAACCCCATGGCTCCTCTTCCATGGCCTGGGGCTGACTGTTTCCAGCTCTTGCCTGGATTCACCTGACTCTTGCCTGGATTCATAGGTAGGCAACTCTCCCAGCTCTTGTCTGGATTTACACAACTCTTCCCTGGACTTACACATAGGCAGCTCTCTGCTCCCATTTCATACCTCAGCTTATGGGGACTTTTCCACTCCAAGCTCTTTGAAGTTTCTGTTTCTAGGAAGACAAAGCTTAACAGAGCTACAACAATAGTTACACACATTAAACTTAACATAGCTACAACATTATTCACACACATTGCTGGCACTATCATCTCATTTCACTTTTTGTCTGACAAAGTAATACAAATTGAAAGAGAAGGCTTCTGTCTGAGAAAACAAACACAAATCAACAGTTAAGTCCCAGGACGTCTGTAACAGCAGTAAAGTCCTCTTTCAGGGCTTCTGTAACAGCAGCAAAGTCCTCTTTCAGGACTTCTGTCTAAGAACAACAGACAGGGTGCTTTTGTCTGACAGAACAATAGACCTAGTGCTACAGAGTTCTGACATCACAAACATTCTCTCTTTCAGTTCACAGAAAGTAACACAAATCATCAGAGCACCAAAAATCACAAACATTCTCTCTCTTAGTTTCTAGAAAGAAACACAGATTAACAGAGTGCTGAAGTCACAAGCATTCTCCCTCTCAGTTCTGCTTGGTCCCAGCTCCGCTCAAGCTTTTATCTGCTCTGCTCCTTTCTGTTCCATCCTTCCTGTTCTGCCCTTCCTATTCTGTTCTTTCTGCAAGCTCCTCCAACCATGGGCTCCATGTGATGATGTTAGGCTTATTAAGGGCAGAGAAGGTCTTCTAATTCCCTTAGGTCTATTAATGACAGGGAAGGTCTCCAAACTCTCTTAGGCCTATTAAAGACAAAACAATGTATACTGTTTCCAACAAAGACTTTTGATGCAATCAAAAGCAAGGCTCAAAGGTTCTTGAATAGCTGAAACAAGCAGCAAAATACTACTTTACTTGCTATTACACCTCAGAACTCCTGGGGTAGGATATGTCTAACTTCACTGAACACTGAATGCTATATACTTGTTGAGTGTCCTTTTTTATATTATGGTTAACTAAATTCCTTTTGGGTGGCTAGGTGGTACACTGTATAGTACTGGGCCTGGAGTCAGGGAGACCCCTCTTCCTGAGTTTAAATCTGGTCTTAGATACTTACTAACTGTGTAATGGTGGACAAATCACTTAACTGTTTGCCTCTGTTTCCTCATCTGTAAAATGAGCTAGAGAAGAAAACAACAAACTTCTCTAGTATCTTTGCCAAGAAAACCCCCTAAAAGGTCACAAAGAGTTGAATGTAACTGAAAAAATAACTAAAAAATACCCTCTTTTGTTATGGATTTTTGAATGACTTAGGAGTGTTTACATTTTAGTTTTGGACCTGAACTACTAGGAGAACAACCTTGATCAGGCTCAATTCACTACAATATGTATTTATTTACATTATGTCTCCACTAATAGAAAGTAAACTCCTTGAGTACTATCAATAAATCAAGAGATATTTATTGGGCACCTACTGTGTATCAGACACTGTGCTAAGAAATACAAACAAAGATACAAAAAGAGGAAAATGAGAGTCCTTGCCCTCAAAGAGCTTACAATCTAATTAGGGAGCCAATATGCAAATAAATACATACAAAGCAAACTATATATAAAACAAACAGGAGATAATCAAAAGAAAGAAGACATTGGAATTAAAAGAAATTGGTGAAGGCTCTCTGTCGAAGTGAGGATTTTATTGAGACTCAAATGAAAACAGGGAGTTAAATAGTTGGAGTGGAGGAAGGAGAACATACCAGATATGGGGAATGGTCAGAGAAAATATTCTGAGCTGAGAGATGCAGTGTCTTGTTCATGGAAAAGGTAGGAGGCCCAGTGTCCATAGGCTAAAGAGTATGTGTCAGGAAGTAAGGTGTAAGAGGACTTGGAAAGATTGGAGGGGGCTAGGTTATGAAAGTCTTTGAATGCCAAACAGCAGTTTATATTTGATCTTGGAGGTATTAGAATGTCCCTGGAATTTATTGATGTGATGTGATTTTGTTTTTTTTACTTTTCTTTGTATTCATAATACTTAGCACAGTGTTAAGTACTTAACACATATTTCCTAATTGAATTATTGATTTAAATACATATACTCTCTCCTCCAGAATTTTAATTTCATTCAATTCCATTCAACAAAAATTTATTAAATACATATATTGAATTAGGCATTGTACTAGATATTTGTCATACAAAAATAGATTTAATAAATACACATAGGCATTGCTCTCAAAATTTTTTTATAAACTAATGCTTAAGAATCTCCTTCAAGTCTTGAAAGATACCTGCCATGTACTCCTCCCAAGCCTTCTTCACTCATCTCTGTTTCTTTCAATTGATTCCTCTGTGACATGGTTTCAAGTTCTTAAACCATTCTGATTATCTTAGGTTCCTTCTAACCCTAAATCTATGAGCCTATGTTCTTGGTATCTGCTCTAGCTTCTCAATGGCCTTTTTAAATGTAGTACTGAGAACTGAGCACAGTATTCTAAATGTGGCCTGATCAGAGTAAAACATAGCTAGTCCATGCCCTTTTTGTGGACATTGGTTGATTCTGTCAATATTACATGAGATTGTATTGTTTCTGGTGAATAGGATTTGTGTATGTTATTTTGTTGGCTCATACAGTCCTTAGTACAAGTGTATTCTGAGAGATGCCATATGGCTGCTTGTGTTGGAATAACAATTTCAAGGAAATCAGCATTACAAAGAATTCAAAGGATCATGAAAAGCTGTGTGATGGGTACAAAGTGATGCCATTTTATTACAAAAAATGACATATGAGAGAAGCAAGTATAAAAAAATCATTGAGAGCTTATATAACTAGAAAAGGAGGTGAGACACTGATATTAAAGTGAAGTAAAATTAATGAACAATCAAAGGATTATTATGGCAACCCTGTGATATTCAATCAGAGAAGAGCCTCTAGCACTTTGGGTCAAGTATATATGGTAAATTTATGGAGAGAGATAGATGAAAACTTGGTAAGATGAGAAAGAATAGAGGGGTATAATTCAGATTTGTATAGAAAATAACTATACTAATGAAAAAAAAACTATTGTCCTTTCAAAGTATCAAATTCTATATATCTCAGCCTCCTTAGCATGTATAGACATGTTTGTGTATTCTAATAAGAGTTGGCTTTTTGCAGGCCTAACAATTTGTTCACTTATTCACAAATTTTGCTTTTAAAACAAGCATAAGAACAGTTACTTTCCATGGTGTTGGTGGGGAGCCCATGGATTTTCTTATATCATACCCTGTCTCTAAGAGGGACAGGATTAGTGTCCTAGTTGTAGAAGGATCTGTGTTAAGCCTTGGACTCACAATTGAGTTTAAGTGAGCTCAGTTCTGAGTTCTGTAACAGCTGTTAGAGATGAACTGAGATCTGTAAAAAAAAAACCCCATACAGGATTGTGAGGTAGGTCTGCAATGGCAGGTTACTTACTATTTCTAGGATACGAAAGTTGAGTATGATGATACATTGAAAGAAAGGGAAAGTTATTAATAAATGAATGAGCTTCCCTAATAGTCCTATATATTAAGGTGATATAAACTGATCAGGACAGGAAAAATTTAAACATAATGTTCTGGAGACAGAAAATAAATAAAAGTAAGGAATAAGAAGTCAAAATTAAGCTTGAAAACATATAAGCTAATACATCTGGGTAAAATAATTAGAAAGAAGATATTCATTGAAAAGAACAAGCTGAAAATAGTAATGTCTGAAAGACTTGTGGTAATAGAGAGAAGCAAATTAGAAATGAGGCTGCAGGAATATTATTATGACTGGACTCCATCTGAGGAAGCATCCCATTAGGAAACAAGAGGTAGCCGAGTCTCTTTGGAGGGCAGGAATGTGATCACAATTGGAATAATAAATAATACTTCTGTTGGAGGCATCTCATTTCCAGAAAATTGCAGTAAAAATGGAAGAAGTACATAGAAGAGAAATAACAGTGGTTAAAAAAAACTGTAGGGATTTGCTGCTGGAAGGGATGATTAAAGGATTTAAATAACTGGAACAAGGAAAGAATAAGGGGACAAAGCTGCTTATGGTTACATGGAGACCACTAACCCTGAGGTGAAATCAGTGTGGATTATTTAACAGAGAATGAAGGTTAGAATTAGACAGTTCAGCGAGAATAGAAAAAGGAGAATTGAGGCAACAGACTACAGACCTCCTCTAAAGTAATTTGTGAAATGAGCTGAGAACATAAGTATAGATTTAATATTTCTAATTTTGGTCTCAACAGTTCATGTCTAAGGATCCTTTATATTCCTTCCTCCCTCCTCCCCTTTGAAGTCCCCTTGCTTTCCTCTTTCTTTATTCCTCATCTGAAACTTAGGTATTGTGGTTCTTTGTGCTGATCATTTGTGAAATTCCTGCCCACTTAAATACACTAGCTTTCAAAAGTTATGTTTCAACCTTGAGCTAGCAATCTTCCCAGAAACAACAGAAGCAGGCTTTTGGTCCCACCACACCTCCTTGCAATCTATAGGGCTATGATGCTGTCAGCTCCCAAACACTGGATTTCTATAGCAAGAATTGTTCAATATTCTGCCAAAAAATGTTAGAAGGTACTCATATCTGTGACTTGTTTTTTTAACATTATATCATGACTTTGAATCAACAAGGCATTTTCTGACTACCTATTTTTTTGTACTGGAAACTTTAAATGGGCTTGGTTTTGAATTATGTTTGTTTTGAGAGAGATCAAAATGTATAAGGAATCACACAAATGTAAATTGGGGGGTTGTTTTTCTTTTATTGTTGAACAGCTGTCTCCTTTGAAAAGAATGATAGCACTTCTGGAAAGACTGAAATCTAAGCTTTATAATGGAAGTAAGAAAAAGGAAACATTTTAGTGCTTTGTTCATGGAGAGGGAGGGATGGTAGAAATAACACCATTATTCTCTATCGTGAAGAACTAGGAAACATGCAGCTATCTCTTGGTCATGAAGTCTAGGTCTTGTAGGGCATTGATACCCAAGAACATGCATTATAGCAAAGAAGACATGTATTACCTTTGCAACCAAGGGCAAGTCACATATTTTTCTGGGACTCAATTTCCTCATTTCAAAAATGAACAGTTTAGAATAGATCAACTCACATCATTTTTAGATCTTAATCCATGATCTGGAGTCAAAAGAATAAGTGTTTATTTTTAATGGGTTAATCTTAGGTCACCACAGAAAGAATATTATTTTTATTAAGAACCAAAATATTCAGTGTTCCTTATAAAATCTAGTGCCATCTCTAATGCATCTGAAGAGGGAGCAGGGAATAACTCAACTTATAATGTGACACCTATGAAAAACTGATTTTAATTGCTGTATGCATATTTGTAAAATCTGAAAATGGCACTTAAGAATGTGCATATTCACTGAAAAAAAAACTTTAATATTTAATTATTTTTACATTCTCTTCTTTTCCAATTTTGAGTTTCAAATTCTCTCCCTCTCTCTAACCCCCTCCCACATCCATGAAGAAGGTAAACAGTATGATATCAATTATACATGTGAAATCATGTTTAACATATTTCCATATTATCTGTATTTCAAAAAAAGGAAGCAAAATAAAGTGAGAAAATTATACTTCAGTTTGCACTTAGAGTTCATAAGTTCTCTCTCTGGGGGTGGATAACACTTTTTGATCATGAATCACTTGGAATCATTTTGGATCATCGTATTGATCAGAGTAGCCAAATATTTCATGGTTGATCATCATCACCATATTGCTGATACTATGCACAGTGATCCCCCAGTTCTCCTCACTTCGCAATACATCCGTTCACACAGGTCTTGCTATGTTTTTTTTTTTCCAGAAACCATAACCCCCCCTTCCCCTTGTCATTTCCTTTGGCATAATGGTATTCTATCACAATCATATACCACAACTTGTTTAACTATTCTCCCTTAATTTATAATTCTTTGCCACCACAAAAAGTGCTACTTTATTTTTGTACATATAAGTCCTTTTACTTTGGTCATTTTGAGTTAAGACTTAGTGATATTGCTGGATCAAAGAGTATCCATAGTTTCATATGATTTTGGACATAATTCCAAATTGTTCTCCAGGATGTTTGGACCAATTTACAACTCTACCAATAGGTTATTAGCAAATCTCTTTTCCTTCATCCCCACCCCGACCCCCAGTATTTGTCATTTTTAACAGGTGTGAGATGGTGCCTCAGAGCTGTTTTAATTTGCCTTTCTCTAATCAATAGTTATTTAGAGCATTTTTTCATATGACTGGGCTTGATTTTGTCTTCTGAAAACTGCCTGTTCATATCATTTGATCCATTCTCAATTGGGGAATGGCTCTTATTTTTTAAAATTTGACTCTGTTCTGTATATATTTGAGAAATAAAGCTTTTAGCAGAGAAATCTACTGTAAAACTTTCTGATATCACTTAATATTCTATGATGCCTTTTAGCTAAATGTAGTTTCCCTAATAATATCTCTTTTTGCTTTTGCTTTGTCTGAGATCATGATTGCTACCCCTGTCTTTTTTTGTTTTTAACATCAGCTGAAGGATAATACAGTCCACTTCAGCCCTTTATTTTAACTCTGTGTGTGTTTTAGTTTCAAGTTGGTCTCTTATAAACACCATATTATTTGATTCTGGTTTATGATCCATTCTGTTGTCTACCTCTCCCTAATATATGAGCTTATATCACTCACACTCACAGCTATGATTACTATTTCCCTCCATCCTATTTTCTTACATTTATCTCTCTCTTTCTCTGTCTTTATTCTTTCCCTCCTCAAATATCTTTTTTTGCTTCTGCCCACTGCCTTCCTTAATACACAGTCCCTTCCCTCTCTCCATATCTTTTATCCTCTTCCCCTCCTATTTTCCTTTTCAGGAAAGTAGATTTATATATCCAACAGAGTATGCATATTTTGTTCTTCCCTCTTTGAACCAATTACAATGAGAGTGAGGTTCAAACATTGTTCACCATCCATCCATTTCCCCCTCTACTATAAAAATTCTACCTTCACCTGTCCCCATCTCCCAGTTCAACTCTCCTTCTCATCCTTTTATTTATTAATTTTTTGGAGGGGAGATCATCCCATCAAAATCAACTGTCATTCATGCCTCCTGTCTATGTATACGCCTTCTAATTATCCTAATAATAGTAAATTTCTTAGGTATTATATACATCATCTTCCTGTATAGTAATATGAACAGTTTAACTTCATAGAGCCCTTTATGATTTTTTTTATGTTCCTTTTTATGTTTCTCTTGAGTCTTCTGTTTGAATGTCAGATTTCTTTCCAGCTCTGGTCTTTTCATCAGAAACACTTGAAAGTCTTCTTTTTAATTAAATATCTATTTTCCCACTGGTTGTACTCAGTTTTGCTGGGTATGTTATTCTTGGTTATAATTCTAGCTCATTTGCCTTCCTGAATATCATATTCCAAGCCCTATGCTCCTATAACATGGAAGCTGCTAAATCTTGTGTGATTACAACTGTAGCTCCATGATATTTGAATTATTTCTTTCTGTTGCTTATAACATTTTCTCCTTGACCCAGGAGCTCTGAAGTTTGACTATGGTGTTCCTGGGAGATTTCATTTTGAGATCCTTTCAAGAGGTGATCAATGGATTATTTCCACTTCTATTTTACCCTGTGGATTTTAAATATCTTGGCAGTTTCCCTTTATATTGTCTTGAAATATGATGTCTAGGCTTCTTTTTTTATCATGGTTTTCAAGTGGTCAAATAATTCTTAATTTATCTCTCCTTGATCTATTTTCCAAGTCAGTTGTTTTTCCTTTGATAATTTGGTTTTGGTAGTTTCTTGATGTTTTTTGGAGTCATTAACTTTGACTTGCCCAATTCTAATTTTTAAGGAATTATTTTTCAGGGGAAAGAGCCAAGATGGAGAAGTGATAGTAAAGATTCCTCTGAGATCTCTGACAGACTCCTTCAGGTACCTCTAAAAGTGAATCTAAACAAATTTTGGAGTGGCAAAATCCATAAAGAGACAGAGCATGAGACATTTCTATCCCAGGACAACTTTGAGGGTCAACAGGAAGTATCTGTTGCACCTGACTGGGAGAGGAGTATAGTCTAGTGCATGGGCTACACTGGTGCAGACCTGATCATAGTAAGGCTGGAGCAGACTCCAGCAGACTGAATTTCTGGCAGCACTGGCAACTCCTAGAACTCTCAGTGCAAGAAGGGGCTCTGTCAGACCTGGGTGAGAGAGAGAGTCATAGTCCTGCATAAGGCCTGTGATGGCAGTGGCAGCTACTATTCCTGGGGCTATCAACCGACAGACTGAATGTTTGAAAGTCAGCCAGTTAAACTTCTGGGAGCCAAGATGGTGGAGTAAACAGCAAGTCACTCTCACTCTTCCTTGACCTTGAAAAACTCAGAGAATATTGCCCAAAGAAAAATCCTGGAATAGTGGAGCCAGCAGAAAGACAGCGTATGGCAGTCTTTTAGCTCTATCTCAGGAGGCTAGCAGATTAACAGGAAAACTCCCTCTTTCTGTGGCTGAAGGGGCCCAGGGCAGGATGGAAGGCATCCTGGCAGGCCAGCAATAACCTCCACCTCAGCAGACGAGTGGGAGAGCCTGAGCTGCAGGGTGGAGGAGCAGGGAACCCCCCATACCAGGCACACACTGTTTCCAGCTCAACCCCAGATAAAATACCAGCCAACTACAATATACAACTGCAAACACCTGAGGCCCCAGCACAGGAAACCAGTAATTAGGACCCTAGCCTCCAGAACAAGTAGTCTGGGCCACAAAAACAGATCAAATTCAAAAGCCTCCCCCCCCCCAAAGGCAAACAACATGAAGAAAAAGAATTTTTAAAAAATCAGTGACCATAGGGAAATATCTTGGTGACAGAAAAGATCAAAACACAAATTCAGGAAGGGACAACATGGTCAATATACCCACATCCAAAACCTCAAAGTGGAATATAAACTAGTCTCAAGCCCAAAAAGCCTCCTTGAAATAGCCCAAGAAGGATTTAAAAGTCAAATAAGGAGGCAGAAGAAAAATTTTAAAATATAATTTGGAAAATGGAAAAAAAAAATACACTGAAGAAAACTCCTTAAAAAGTACAATTGTCCAAATGGAAAAAGAAGTACAAAAATTAAGTGAAAAAAACAATTCAATAAAAACTAGATTTGGGCATCTGGAAGCTAATGACTCTATGAGGCCTCAAGAATCATTAAAGCAAATTCAAAAGAATGAAAAATAGAATAAAATGTAAAATACCTCACTGGAAAAACAACTGACCTGGGAAACAGATCCAGGAGAGAGAATTTAAGAATTATTGGTCTACTCACAGCAGCGGCATGACCCAATAGGCAGGCCCCAGACATCCACAGCAGTGGAGCCCCAAGAGCCTGCAGGATCAGGCCTGCTGACCCACCAACCCAAAGGCCACTGCCAGGCCTACCACCACAGAATGGGGAATGGACTGAGCTAGGGACCAAGATGACAGACTGAACCCCGGATGCTCCAACCCTGCCCCCTAACCCAAAAACACAGTAACTATTGCCCCAGAGAAAAATTTTAAACAGTAAAAGTTTAGGAACCCTAGAGGAAGCGCGTGGCTAAGGTCCTGCCTCAAAATGGGAAGAAAGCAGGCTACAAAGACAAAGACAAAGACTCTGGAATCCTATTAGAGTGAGAGGGAGGAATCAAACTAAGAAGGAGAGAGTATTGACTCCACCCGCACAGCTGAAGCCTTCACAGGAATTATGACCTGGTCTCAGGCACAGAAAGCATTCCTGAATGAGCTCAAAATGAACTTTGAAATCCGACTTAGAGAGGTAGAAGATAAAATCAATACCAAAACAAAATTGCAAAATTAGAAAAACATTACAATGAAGAGAACAGCTCCTTAAAAAGTAAAATGTGTGAACTAAAAAAGAGAATAACAATATTGAGACAATATACCAAAACTTGTGGGATGCAGCAAAGGCAGTTCTTAGGGGAAGTTTTATATCCCTGAATGGATACATGAATAAATTAGAGAAAATAGAGATCAATGAATTGGGCATGCAATTGAAAAAGCTAGAAAAAGAACAAACTGAATATCCCATATTAAATACTAAATTAGAAATAATGAGAACCAAAGGAGAGATTAATAACATTGAATTCAAGAAAACTATTGAATTAATTAATAAAACTAAGAGTTGGTATTATGAGAAACCCAACAAAATTGATTGACCTTTACCCAATATGATAAAAAAAAGAAAGAAGAAAACCAAATTACAAATATCAAAAATGAAAAGGGTGAAACTACCTCCAATGAAGAGGAAATTAAAACAATTATTAGAAATTATTTTGCCCAATTTTATGCACATAGATTTGACAATCTTAGTGAAATGGATGAATATTTAGAGAAATACAAGCTGCCTAGACTATCTGAAGAGGAAGTAAAGTACTTAAATAACCCCATCTCAGAAAAATAAATTGAACAAGCCATCCATGAACTCCCTAGGCAAAAATCTCCAGGGCCAGATGGCTTTACTAGTGAATTTTACCAAACATTTAAAGAACAATTGACTCCAATACTTTACAAACTATTTGGGGAAATTGGAGAAGGAGCCCTACCAAATTCTTTTTATGAGACAAATATGGTACTGATACCTAAATTGGGAAGACACAAAACAGAGAAAGACTATTACAGACCAATTTCTCTTATGAATATAGATGCAAAAATTCTAAATAAAATATTAGCAAAAAGACTACAGCAAATCATCATGAGAATAATACACTTTGATCAGGCAGGATTTATCCCAGGAATGCAAGGGTGGTTCAATATCAGGAAAACTATCAATATAATCGATCACATCAACAATAAAACTAGCAGAAACCATGTGATTATCTCAATAGATGCAGAAAAAGCTTTTGATAAAATACAACATCCATTCTTATTAAAAACATTAGAAAGTGTAGGAATAAATGGAGTTTTCCTTAGAATAATAAGTAGCATCTATTTAAAGACATCAGCAAGTATTATATGTAATGGGGATAATCTAGTAGCATTTCCAATAAGTTCAAGGGTGAAACAAAGATGTCCACTATTACCCCTCTTATTCAATCTGGTACTAGAAATGTTAGCAGTAGCAATTAGAGAAGAAAAAGAAATCAAAGGAATCAAATTAGGCAAAGAAGACACTAAGCTATCACTCTTTGCAGATGATATGATGATATATTTGGAGAACGCTAGAGAACCAAGTAAAAAACTTCTGAGACAATAAATAAATTTAGCAAAGTTGCAGGTTATAAGATAAACTCACATAAATCCTCAGCATTTGTATATATTTCCAACAAAGTCCAACAGCAAGAGATAGTAAGAGAAACTCCATTTAAAGTTACCGTAGACATTAGAAAATATTTGGGAATCTACCTGCCAAAACAAACTCAGTACCTTTATGAACACAACTACAAAACACTTTTCACACAAATAAAATCAGATCTAAACAATTGGAAAAATATCAATTGCTTGTGGCTGGGTCGAGTTAATATAATAAAAATGACAATTTTACCTAAATTAAATTACATATTTAGTGCCATACCAATCAATCTACCCAACAATTACTTTACTGAACTAGAAAAAATAGTGACAAAATTCATTTGGAAGAACAAAATGTCCAGAATATCAAGGCAATTAATGAAAAGAAATGCTAGGCAAGGTGGCCTTGCCATGCCAGATTTTAATCTCTATTATAAAGTAGCAGTCATCAAAACTACTTGGGACTGGCTGAAGAATAGTGTAGTATATCAAGAGAACAGATTGGGTACAAATTATTCATTAGTCAACTATTATAGTAATATACTGTTTGATAAGCCCAAAGACCCCAGTTTTGGGGATAAGAACTCACAATTTGACAAAAACTGCTCTGAAAACTGGAATATAGTATGGCAGAAACTAGACATAGACCATCATCTAACACCATACACCAAAGTCAAGTCTAAATGGGTGCATGATCTAGGTATAAAGGCTGATACTGTAAATAATCTGGGGAAGCAAAGAATAGTCTACCTGTCTGATTTATGGAGTAGGGAAGACTTTATGACCAAAGAAGAGTTAGAGATCATTATAAAATATAAAAATGGATAATCTTGATTATATTAAATTGAAAAGTTTCTGTACAAATAAAGCCAATGTAACCAAGATTAAGAGGGAAATGGGATACTGGGAAAGAATTTTTACAACGAGTGTCTTTGATAAAGGCCTCATTTCTAAAATATACAGGGAATTATGTTAAATATATAAGAATACAAGTCATTCCCCAATTGATAAATGGTCAAAGGATATGAACAGGCAATTATATCTATAAGCATATGAAAAAATGCTCTAAACCCTTATTGATTAGAGAAATGCAAATCAAAACAATTTTGAGGTACCACATCTCACCAGCCAGAATGGCTAAGATGACAAAACAGGAAAATGACAAATGCTGGAGAGGATGTGGAAAAATTGGAACACTAATGCATTGTTGGTGGAGCTGTGAACTGATATAACCATTCTGGAGAGCATTCTGGAACTGTGCCCAAAGGGCTATAAATGATTGCATACCCTTTGACTCAGTAATACCACTTCTGGGGTTTTATCCCAAAGAGATCATAAAAGTGGGAGGAAGACCCATATGTACAAAAATATTTATTGCAACTCTCTTTGTGGTGGCAAAAAACTGGAAATTAAGGGGATGCCCAACAATTGGGGAATGCCTAAACAAATTGTGGTATATGAATGTAGTGGAATACTATTGTGCTATAAGAAATGAGGGCAGATGGTCTTCATGTTCACCTAGAGAGGCTTATACAAACTGATGCTAAGTGAGAAGATCAGAACAAGGAAAAATTTGTACACAATCACAGACACATCATATGTGTGATGACCAGCTTTGATAAACTGGACTCTTCTCAGCAATGCATAGTTATAAGACAACTCTACAAGTCTCAGGATGGAAGGACATAGTTACATTCAGAGAAAGATCTAGAAAGAACAGAGTGTAAATGGAGACTGAAGCAATTTACATGCTAGCGTTCTTTTCCTTGTTTGGTTTTCTTTCTTTTTCCCCATTGTTCACTCCATTGGTTACAACCCTTCTATACAACCATACTAATGTCCAATGTGAAAGTATTTGCAAATCCTATACTTGACTGCATGCCACCATGGGTGGGGGAGGGGAAATGAAGGGGGGAAACCTTGAAACTCAAGAGACTCTGGAACTGAATCTTGTAAACTAAAAGTAAATAAACAAATCAATTTAATAAAAAAAAAAAGAATTATTGGTCTACCTAAAATCCATGATGAAAAAAAGATCCTGGAAAGCATCTTTCAAGAAATCATCAAGGAAAACTACTCTGAGTTCCTAGAACCAGAAGGTAAAATAATCATGAAAAGAATCCACTTATCACCTCCTGAAAGAGATCCCAAACTGAAAATGGCATGGAAAATTGTAGTCAAATTCCAGAATTATCAAATTAAGTAGTAAATACTTCAAGTAGCCAAAAAGAAACAATTTAAATATCATGGAACCACAGTCAGGATCACATAAGACCTTGTAGCTTTTACATTAAAAGATCAGAGGGCTTGGAATATGATATTTTGTAAAGGCAAAAGTGGTTGGATTACAACCAAGGATCAACTGCTCAGAGAAATTGAACATGGTCTTTCAAGGGAGGAGATGAACATTCAGTGAAATAGGGGACTTCCAGACTGTCCTGATTAAAAGACCATAGCTCAGTGGAAAATTTGATCTTCAAATATAGGCCTAAAGAGAGGCATAAAAAGGTAAACATAAAGAAGAAAAGAAAAAAAAACTTTATTCAATAAGGGCAAGATATTTACATCCTTATATAGGAGGATGATACTTGTAAATCTTCAGAATTGTACCTTTATCACAATACTTAAAAGGGATATACATAGACAAAGTGTGTGGGCATAAATTAACTGATTGGATGATAAAAAGAGTAATTAAGGTGTGCAAAGGGATTGAAATGGAAGAAGAGGAAAGGAGAAGGCAGAAAAGGGTAAATTAAATCACATGAACAAGCAAAAAAAATATAGTAGAGGGAAAAAAGAGAGGTGAACATTTTTTGAACTGTACTCTTATTGGATTTTGTTCAAGGAGGGAATAACATACTCAGTTAAATATGGAAATCTAACTTGCCCAACAAGCAGTAGTAAGGGAAAAGGGAAAGAAAAGGGAATGTGGGACTGACAGAAGGGAAGGTAGACTGAGGGATGTGGTGGTAAAAAAAAAAAGGTGGGGATTATTTTTTTCAGTGAACTTTTGTACTTCTTTTTCATTTTTCCAATTCTGCTTTTTTAGGGAGTCCTTTTCTTCAGTGAATTTTTGTGCCCTTTAAAAAAAAAACAACTTTAGACCAATTCTGTTTTTAAGGTGTTATTTTCTTTAGTATTTTTGTGCATATTTTTTTTTTTTACCAAGGTGTTAATTCTCTTTTTTGTAATTTTCTTGTGTCACTCTCATTTCTTTTTCAATTATTTCCTCTACTATTCTTAGCTCTTTGTTCAACTCTTCCACAAAGTCTTATTTGTCTTGGGTCCAATTAGCATTTCTTTTGAGAACTTACTTGTAGCTGTTTTCACATTGTGGTCTTCTTTTGAGTTTATGTCTTGATCTTCTCTGTCACTATAATAGCTTTTTATGGTTAAGTTCTTTTTATTGCTGTTGTTTGATCATTTCTGCTGCTTGTTTTTTTTTCTATTTATGTGTTATTTTATTTTTATTTTTTCAATGACTTGTTTATTTACTTTTAGTTTATAAGATTCAGTTCCACAATCATGCATGCGTGCAATCATGTATAGGATCTGCAAATACTTTCACATCGTACAACAGCCTGGTTGTATAGAAGGGTTGTAACCAATGAGTGAACAAGGGAAAAGAGAACAAAATCAAACATGAAAAAGAACGATAGCATGTATTGCTTCAGTTTCCATTTAAACTCTATTCTTTCTAGATCTTACTCTGAATGTAGATATCTCCTTCCATCCGGACACTTGTAGAGTTGTCTTAGAGCTATGCATTCCTGAGAAGAGTCCAGTTTGTCAAGGTTGGTCATCACACATACAATGTGTCTGTCATTGTGTACAAATTTTTCCTGTTTCTGCTCTTCTCACTCAGCATCAATTTGTATAAGCCTCTCCAGGTAATTATGAAGTCCATCTCTTTCTTATTTCTTATAGCACAATAGTATGCCATTACATTCATATAGCACAACTTGTTCAGCCATTCCCAATTGATGGGTAACCCTTATATTTCCAGTTTTCTGCCACCACAAAGAAAGCTGCTATAAATATCCTTGTACATATGGGTCCTTTTCCCACTTCTGTGATCTCTTTGGGATATAACCCCAAAAGTGGTATTGCTGGGTCAAAAGGTATGCAATTATTTATAGCCCTTTGGGCATAGTTCCAGATTACTCTCCAGAATGGTTGCATCAATTCACAACTCCACCAACAATGCATTAGTGTTCTAATTTTTCCACATCCTCCCCAGCATT
>JAQQSV010001797.1:23425-46949 GCA_028646515.1 Pseudochirops corinnae
AATACAAGTCATTCCCCAATTGATAAATGGTCAAAGGATATGAACAGGCAATTCACAGGGACAGAAATTAAAGATATCTTTAACCATATGGAAAAATGCTCTAAATCACTATTAATTTGAGAAATGCAAATCAAAACAACTTTGAGGTATCACATCTCACCAGTCAGATTGGCTAAGATGACAAAACAAGAAAATGACAAATGCTGGGGAGGATGTGGAAAAATTAGAACACTAATGCATTGTTGGTGGAGTTGTGAATTGATGCAACCATTCTGGAGAGTAATCTGGAACTATGCCCAAAGGGCTATAAATAATTGCATACCTTTTGACCCAGCAATACCACTTTTGGGGTTATATCCCAAAGAGATCACAGAAGTGGGAAAAGGACCCATATGTACAAGGATATTTATAGCAGCTTTCTTTGTGGTGGCAGAAAACTGGAAATATAAGGGTTACCCATCAATTGGGAATGGCTGAACAAGTTGTGCTATATGAATGTAATGGCATACTATTGTGCTATAAGAAATAAGAAAGAGATGGACTTCATAATTACCTGGAGAGGCTTATACAAATTGATGCTGAGTGAGAAGAGCAGAAACAGGAAAAATTTGTACACAATGACAGACACATTGTATGTGTGATGACCAACCTTGACAAACTGGACTCTTCTCAGGAATGCATAGCTCTAAGACAACTCTACAAGTGTCCGGATGGAAGGAGATATCTACATTCAGAGTAAGATCTAGAAAGAATAGAGTTTAAATGGAAACTGAAGCAATACATGCTATCGTTCTTTTTCATGTTTGATTTTGTTCTCTTTTCCCTTGTTCACTCATTGGTTACAACCCTTCTATACAACCAGGCTGTTGTACGATGTGAAAGTATTTGCAGATCCTATACATGATTGCACGCATGCATGATTGTGGAACTGAATCTTATAAACTAAAAGTAAATAAACAAGTCATTGAAAAAATAAAAATAAAATAACACATAAATAGAAAAAAAAACAAGCAGCAGAAATGATCAAACAACAGCAATAAAAAGAACTTAACCATAAAAAGCTATTATAGTGACAGAGAAGATCAAGACATAAACTCAAAAGAAGACCACAATGTGAAAACAGCTACAAGTAAGTTCTCAAAAGAAATGCTAATTGGACCCAAGACAAATAAGACTTTGTGGAAGAGTTGAACAAAGAGCTAAGAATAGTAGAGGAAATAATTGAAAAAGAAATGAGAGTGACACAAGAAAATTACAAAAAAGAGAATTAACACCTTGGTAAAAAAAAAAAATATGCACAAAAATACTAAAGAAAATAACACCTTAAAAACAGAATTGGTCTAAAGTTGTTTTTTTTTTAAAGGGCACAAAAATTCACTGAAGAAAAGGACTCCCTAAAAAAGCAGAATTGGAAAAATGAAAAAGAAGTACAAAAGTTCACTGAAAAAAATAATCCCCACCTTTTTTTTTTTACCACCACATCCCTCAGTCTACCTTCCCTTCTGTCAGTCCCACATTCCCTTTTCTTTCCCTTTTCCCTTACTACTGCTTGTTGGGCAAGTTAGATTTCCATATTTAACTGAGTATGTTATTCCCTCCTTGAACAAAATCCAATAAGAGTACAGTTCAAAAAATGTTCACCTCTCTTTTTTCCCTCTACTATATTTTTTTTGCTTGTTCATGTGATTTAATTTACCCTTTTCTGCCTTCTCCTTTCCTCTTCTTCCATTTCAATCCCTTTGCACACCTTAATTACTCTTTTTATCATCCAATCAGTTAATTTATGCCCACACACTTTGTCTATGTATATCCCTTTTAAGTATTGTGATAAAGGTACAATTCTGAAGATTTACAAGTATCATCCTCCTATATAAGGATGTAAATATCTTGCCCTTATTGAATAAAGTTTTTTTTTCTTTTCTTCTTTATGTTTACCTTTTTATGCCTCTCTTTAGGCCTATATTTGAAGATCAAATTTTCCACTGAGCTATGGTCTTTTAATCAGGACAGTCTGGAAGTCCCCTATTTCACTGAATGTTCATCTCCTCCCTTGAAAGACCATGTTCAATTTCTCTGAGCAGTTGATCCTTGGTTGTAATCCAACCACTTTTGCCTTTACAAAATATCATATTCCAAGCCCTCTGATCTTTTAATGTAAAAGCTACAAGGTCTTATGTGATCCTGACTGTGGTTCCATGATATTTAAATTGTTTCTTTTTGGCTACTTGAAGTATTTACTACTTAATTTGATAATTCTGGAATTTGACTACAATTTTCCATGCCATTTTCAGTTTGGGATCTCTTTCAGGAGGTGATAAGTGGATTCTTTTCATGATTATTTTACCTTCTGGTTCTAGGAACTCAGAGTAGTTTTCCTTGATGATTTCTTGAAAGATGCTTTCCAGGATCTTTTTTTCATCATGGATTTTAGGTAGACCAATAATTCTTTTTTTTTTTATTAAATTGATTTGTTTATTTACTTTTAGTTTACAAGATTCAGTTCCAGAGTCTCTTGAGTTTCAAGGTTTCCCCCCTTCATTTCCCCTCCCCCACCCATGGTGGCATGCAGTCAAGTATAGGATTTGCAAATACTTTCACATTGGACATTAGTATGGTTGTATAGAAGGGTTGTAACCAATGGAGTGAACAATGGGGAAAAAGAAAGAAAACCAAACAAGGAAAAGAACGCTAGCATGTAAATTGCTTCAGTCTCCATTTACACTCTGTTCTTTCTAGATCTTTCTCTGAATGTAACTATGTCCTTCCATCCTGAGACTTGTAGAGTTGTCTTATAACTATGCATTGCTGAGAAGAGTCCAGTTTATCAAAGCTGGTCATCACACATATGATGTGTCTGTGATTGTGTACAAATTTTTCCTTGTTCTGATCTTCTCACTTAGCATCAGTTTGTATAAGCCTCTCTAGGTGAACATGAAGACCATCTGCCCTCATTTCTTATAGCACAATAGTATTCCACTACATTCATATACCACAATTTGTTTAGGCATTCCCCAATTGTTGGGCATCCCCTTAATTTCCAGTTTTTTGCCACCACAAAGAGAGTTGCAATAAATATTTTTGTACATATGGGTCTTCCTCCCACTTTTATGATCTCTTTGGGATAAAACCCCAGAAGTGGTATTACTGAGTCAAAGGGTATGCAATCATTTATAGCCCTTTGGGCACAGTTCCAGAATGCTCTCCAGAATGGTTATATCAGTTCACAGCTCCACCAACAATGCATTAGTGTTCCAATTTTTCCACATCCTCTCCAGCATTTGTCATTTTCCTGTTTTGTCATCTTAGCCATTCTGGCTGGTGAGATGTGGTACCTCAAAATTGTTTTGATTTGCATTTCTCTAATCAATAAGGGTTTAGAGCATTTTTTCATATGCTTATAGATATAATTGCCTGTTCATATCCTTTGACCATTTATCAATTGGGGAATGACTTGTATTCTTATATATTTAACATAATTCCCTGTATATTTTAGAAATGAGGCCTTTATCAAAGACACTCGTTGTAAAAATTCTTTCCCAGTATCCCATTTCCCTCTTAATCTTGGTTACATTGGCTTTATTTGTACAGAAACTTTTCAATTTAATATAATCAAGATTATCCATTTTTATATTTTATAATGATCTCTAACTCTTCTTTGGTCATAAAGTCTTCCCTACTCCATAAATCAGACAGGTAGACTATTCTTTGCTTCCCCAGATTATTTACAGTATCAGCCTTTATACCTAGATCATGCACCCATTTAGACTTGACTTTGGTGTATGGTGTTAGATGATGGTCTATGTCTAGTTTCTGCCATACTATATTCCAGTTTTCAGAGCAGTTTTTGTCAAATTGTGAGTTCTTATCCCCAAAACTGGGGTCTTTGGGCTTATCAAACAGTATATTACTATAATAGTTGACTAATGAATAATTTGTACCCAATCTGTTCTCTTGATATACTACACTATTCTTCAGCCAGTCCCAAGTAGTTTTGATGACTGCTACTTTATAATAGAGATTAAAATCTGGCATGGCAAGGCCACCTTGCCTAGCATTTCTTTTCATTAATTGCCTTGATATTCTGGACATTTTGTTCTTCCAAATGAATTTTGTCACTATTTTTTCTAGTTCAGTAAAGTAATTGTTGGGTAGATTGATTGGTATGGCACTAAATATGTAATTTAATTTAGGTAAAATTGTCATTTTTATTATATTAACTCGACCCAGCCACAAGCAATTGATATTTTTCCAATTGTTTAGATCTGATTTTATTTGTGTGAAAAGTGTTTTGTAGTTGTGTTCATAAAGGTACTGAGTTTGTTTTGGCAGGTAGATTCCCAAATATTTTCTAATGTCTACGGTAACTTTAAATGGAGTTTCTCTTACTATCTCTTGCTGTTGGACTTTGTTGGAAATATATACAAATGCTGAGGATTTATGTGAGTTTATCTTATAACCTGCAACTTTGCTAAATTTATTTATTGTCTCAGAAGTTTTTTACTTGGTTCTCTAGCGTTCTCCAAATATATCATCATATCATCTGCAAAGAGTGATAGCTTAGTGTCTTCTTTGCCTAATTTGATTCCTTTGATTTCTTTTTCTTCTCTAATTGCTACTGCTAACATTTCTAGTACCAGATTGAATAAGAGGGGTAATAGTGGACATCTTTGTTTCACCCTTGAACTTATTGGAAATGCTACTAGATTATCCCCATTACATATAATACTTGCTGATGTCTTTAAATAGATGCTACTTATTATTCTAAGGAAAACTCCATTTATTCCTACACTTTCTAATGTTTTTAATAAGAATGGATGTTGTATTTTATCAAAAGCTTTTTCTGCATCTATTGAGATAATCACATGGTTTCTGCTAGTTTTATTGTTGATGTGATCGATTATATTGATAGTTTTCCTGATATTGAACCACCCTTGCATTCCTGGGATAAATCCTGCCTGATCAAAGTGTATTATTCTCATGATGATTTGCTGTAGTCTTTTTGCTAATATTTTATTTAGAATTTTTGCATCTATATTCATAAGAGAAATTGGTCTGTAATAGTCTTTCTCTGTTTTGTGTCTTCCCAATTTAGGTATCAGTACCATATTTGTCTCATAAAAAGAATTTGGTAGGGCTCCTTCTCCAATTTCCCCAAATAGTTTGTAAAGTATTGGAGTCAATTGTTCTTTAAATGTTTGGTAAAATTCACTAGTAAAGCCATCTGGCCCTGGAGATTTTTGCCTAGGGAGTTCATGGATGGCTTGTTCAATTTATTTTTCTGAGATGGGGTTATTTAAGTACTTTACTTCCTCTTCAGATAGTCTAGGCAGCTTGTATTTCTCTAAATATTCATCCATTTCACTAAGATTGTCAAATCTATGTGCATAAAATTGGGCAAAATAATTTCTAATAATTGTTTTAATTTCCTCTTCATTGGAGGTAGTTTCACCCTTTTCATTTTTGATATTTGTAATTTGGTTTTCTTCTTTCTTTTTTTTATCATATTGGGTAAAGGTCAATCAATTTTGTTGGGTTTCTCATAATACCAACTCTTAGTTTTATTAATTAATTCAATAGTTTTCTTGAATTCAATGTTATTAATCTCTCCTTTGGTTCTCATTATTTCTAATTTAGTATTTAATATGGGATATTCAGTTTGTTCTTTTTCTAGCTTTTTCAATTGCATGCCCAATTCATTGATCTCTATTTTCTCTAATTTATTCATGTATCCATTCAGGGATATAAAACTTCCCCTAAGAACTGCCTTTGCTGCATCCCACAAGTTTTGGTATATTGTCTCAATATTGTTATTCTCTTTTTTAGTTCACACATTTTACTTTTTAAGGAGCTGTTCTCTTCATTGTAATGTTTTTCTAATTTTGCAATTTTGTTTTGGTATTGATTTTATCTTCTACCTCTCTAAGTCGGATTTCAAAGTTCATTTTGAGCTCATTCAGGAATGCTTTCTGTGCCTGAGACCAGGTCATAATTCCTGTGAAGGCTTCAGCTGTGCGGGTGGAGTCAATACTCTCTCCTTCTTAGTTTGATTCCTCCCTCTCACTCTAATAGGATTCCAGAGTCTTTGTCTTTGTCTTTGTAGCCTGCTTTCTTCCCATTTTGAGGCAGGACCTTAGCCACGCGCTTCCTCTAGGGTTCCTAAACTTTTACTGTTTAAAATTTTTCTCTGGGGCAATAGTTACTGTGTTTTTGGGTTAGGGGGCAGGGTTGGAGCATCCGGGGTTCAGTCTGTCATCTTGGTCCCTAGCTCAGTCCATTCCCCATTCTGTGGTGGTAGGCCTGGCAGTGGCCTTTGGGTTGGTGGGTCAGCAGGCCTGATCCTGCAGGCTCTTGGGGCTCCACTGCTGTGGATGTCTGGGGCCTGCCTATTGGGTCATGCCGCTGCTGTGAGTAGACCAATAATTCTTAAATTCTCTCTCCTGGATCTGTTTCCCAGGTCAGTTGTTTTTCCAGTGAGGTATTTTACATTTTATTCTATTTTTCATTCTTTTGAATTTGCTTTAATGATTCTTGAGGCCTCATAGAGTCATTAGCTTCCAGATGCCCAAATCTAGTTTTTATTGAATTGTTTTTTTCACTTAATTTTTGTACTTCTTTTTCCATTTGGACAATTGTACTTTTTAAGGAGTTTTCTTCAGTGTATTTTTTTTTTCCATTTTCCAAATTATATTTTAAAATTTTTCTTCTGCCTCCTTATTTGACTTTTAAATCCTTCTTGGGCTATTTCAAGGAGGCTTTTTGGGCTTGAGACTAGTTTATATTCCACTTTGAGGTTTTGGATGTGGGTATATTGACCATGTTGTCCCTTCCTGAATTTGTGTTTTGATCTTTTCTGTCACCAAGATATTTCCCTATGGTCACTGATTTTTTAAAAATTCTTTTTCTTCATGTTGTTTGCCTTTGGGGGGGGGGAGGCTTTTGAATTTGATCTGTTTTTGTGGCCCAGACTACTTGTTCTGGAGGCTAGGGTCCTAATTACTGGTTTCCTGTGCTGGGGCCTCAGGTGTTTGCAGTTGTATATTGTAGTTGGCTGGTATTTTATCTGGGGTTGAGCTGGAAACAGTGTGTGCCTGGTATGGGGGGTTCCCTGCTCCTCCACCCTGCAGCTCAGGCTCTCCCACTCGTCTGCTGAGGTGGAGGTTATTGCTGGCCTGCCAGGATGCCTTCCATCCTGCCCTGGGCCCCTTCAGCCACAGAAAGAGGGAGTTTTCCTGTTAATCTGCTAGCCTCCTGAGATAGAGCTAAAAGACTGCCATACGCTGTCTTTCTGCTGGCTCCACTATTCCAGGATTTTTCTTTGGGCAATATTCTCTGAGTTTTTCAAGGTCAAGGAAGAGTGAGAGTGACTTGCTGTTTACTCCACCATCTTGGCTCCCAGAAGTTTAACTGGCTGACTTTCAAACATTCAGTCTGTCGGTTGATAGCCCCAGGAATAGTAGCTGCCACTGCCATCACAGGCCTTATGCAGGACTATGACTCTCTCTCTCACCCAGGTCTGACAGAGCCCCTTCTTGCACTGAGAGTTCTAGGAGTTGCCAGTGCTGCCAGAAATTCAGTCTGCTGGAGTCTGCTCCAGCCTTACTATGATCAGGTCTGCACCAGTGTAGCCCATGCACTAGACTATACTCCTCTCCCAGTCAGGTGCAACAGATACTTCCTGTTGACCCTCAAAGTTGTCCTGGGATAGAAATGTCTCATGCTCTGTCTCTTTATGGATTTTGCCACTCCAAAATTTGTTTAGATTCACTTTTAGAGGTACCTGAAGGAGTCTGTCAGAGATCTCAGAGGAATCTTTACTATCACTTCTCCATCTTGGCTCTTTCCCCTGAAAAATAATTCCTTAAAAATTAGAATTGGGCAAGTCAAAGTTAATGACTCCAAAAAACATCAAGAAACTACCAAAACCAAATTATCAAAGGAAAAACAACTGACTTGGAAAATAGATCAAGGAGAGATAAATTAAGAATTATTTGACCACTTGAAAACCATGATAAAAAAAGAAGCCTAGACATCATATTTCAAGACAATATAAAGGGAAACTGCCAAGATATTTAAAATCCACAGGGTAAAATAGAAGTGGAAATAATCCATTGATCACCTCTTGAAAGGATCTCAAAATGAAATCTCCCAGGAACACCATAGTCAAACTTCAGAGCTCCTGGGTCAAGGAGAAAATGTTATAAGCAACAGAAAGAAATAATTCAAATATCATGGAGCTACAGTTGTAATCACACAAGATTTAGCAGCTTCCATGTTATAGGAGCATAGGGCTTGGAATATGATATTCAGGAAGGCAAATGAGCTAGAATTATAACCAAGAATAACATACCCAGCAAAACTGAGTACAACCAGTGGGAAAATAGATATTTAATTAAAAAGAAGACTTTCAAGTGTTTCTGATGAAAAGACCAGAGCTGGAAAGAAATCTGACATTCAAACAGAAGACTCAAGAGAAACATAAAAAGGAACATAAAAAAAATCATAAAGGGCTCTATGAAGTTAAACTGTTCATATTACTATACAGGAAGATGATGTATATAATACCTAAGAAATTTACTATTATTAGGATAATTAGAAGGCGTATACATAGACAGGAGGCATGAATGACAGTTGATTTTGATGGGATGATCTCCCCTCCAAAAAATTAATAAATAAAAGGATGAGAAGGAGAGTTGAACTGGGAGATGGGGACAGGTGAAGGTAGAATTTTTATAGTAGAGGGGGAAATGGATGGATGGTGAACAATGCTTGAACCTCACTCTCATTGTAATTGGTTCAAAGAGGGAAGAACAAAATATGCATACTCTGTTGGATATATAAATCTACTTTCCTGAAAAGGAAAATAGGAGGGGAAGAGGATAAAAGATATGGAGAGAGGGAAGGGACTGTGTATTAAGGAAGGCAGTGGGCAGAAGCAAAAAAAGATATTTGAGGAGGGAAAGAATAAAGACAGAGAAAGAGAGAGATAAATGTAAGAAAATAGGATGGAGGGAAATAGTAATCATAGCTGTGAGTGTGAGTGATATAAGCTCATATATTAGGGAGAGGTAGACAACAGAATGGATCATAAACCAGAATCAAATAATATGGTGTTTATAAGAGACCAACTTGAAACTAAAACACACACAGAGTTAAAATAAAGGGCTGAAGTGGACTGTATTATCCTTCAGCTGATGTTAAAAACAAAAAAAGACAGGGGTAGCAATCATGATCTCAGACAAAGCAAAAGCAAAAAGAGATATTATTAGGGAAACTACATTTAGCTAAAAGGCATCATAGAATATTAAGTGATATCAGAAAGTTTTACAGTAGATTTCTCTGCTAAAAGCTTTATTTCTCAAATATATACAGAACAGAGTCAAATTTTAAAAAATAAGAGCCATTCCCCAATTGAGAATGGATCAAATGATATGAACAGGCAGTTTTCAGAAGACAAAATCAAGCCCAGTCATATGAAAAAATGCTCTAAATAACTATTGATTAGAGAAAGGCAAATTAAAACAGCTCTGAGGCACCATCTCACACCTGTTAAAAATGACAAATACTGGGGGTCGGGGTGGGGATGAAGGAAAAGAGATTTGCTAATAACCTATTGGTAGAGTTGTAAATTGGTCCAAACATCCTGGAGAACAATTTGGAATTATGTCCAAAATCATATGAAACTATGGATACTCTTTGATCCAGCAATATCACTAAGTCTTAACTCAAAATGACCAAAGTAAAAGGACTTATATGTACAAAAATAAAGTAGCACTTTTTGTGGTGGCAAAGAATTATAAATTAAGGGAGAATAGTTAAACAAGTTGTGGTATATGATTGTGATAGAATACCATTATGCCAAAGGAAATGACAAGGGGAAGGGGGGGTTATGGTTTCTGGAAAAAAAAAAACATAGCAAGACCTGTGTGAACGGATGTATTGCGAAGTGAGGAGAACTGGGGGATCACTGTGCATAGTATCAGCAATATGGTGATGATGATCAACCATGAAATATTTGGCTACTCTGATCAATACGATGATCCAAAATGATTCCAAGTGATTCATGATCAAAAAGTGTTATCCACCCCCAGAGAGAGAACTTATGAACTCTAAGTGCAAACTGAAGTATAATTTTCTCACTTTATTTTGCTTCCTTTTTTTGAAATACAGATAATATGGAAATATGTTAAACATGATTTCACATGTATAATTGATATCATACTGTTTACCTTCTTCATGGATGTGGGAGGGGGTTAGAGAGAGGGAGAGAATTTGAAACTCAAAATTGGAAAAGAAGAGAATGTAAAAATAATTAAATATTAAAGTTTTTTTTTCAGTGAATATGCACATTCTTAAGTGCCATTTTCAGATTTTACAAATATGCATACAGCAATTAAAATCAGTTTTTCATAGGTGTCACATTATAAGTTGAGTTATTCCCTGCTCCCTCTTCAGATGCATTAGAGATGGCACTAGATTTTATAAGGAACACTGAATATTTTGGTTCTTAATAAAAATAATATTCTTTCTGTGGTGACCTAAGATTAACCCATTAAAAATAAACACTTATTCTTTTGACTCCAGATCATGGATTAAGATCTAAAAATGATGTGAGTTGATCTATTCTAAACTGTTCATTTTTGAAATGAGGAAATTGAGTCCCAGAAAAATATGTGACTTGCCCTTGGTTGCAAAGGTAATACATGTCTTCTTTGCTATAATGCATGTTCTTGGGTATCAATGCCCTACAAGACCTAGACTTCATGACCAAGAGATAGCTGCATGTTTCCTAGTTCTTCACGATAGAGAATAATGGTGTTATTTCTACCATCCCTCCCTCTCCATGAACAAAGCACTAAAATGTTTCCTTTTTCTTACTTCCATTATAAAGCTTAGATTTCAGTCTTTCCAGAAGTGCTATCATTCTTTTCAAAGGAGACAGCTGTTCAACAATAAAAGAAAAACAACCCCCCAATTTACATTTGTGTGATTCCTTATACATTTTGATCTCTCTCAAAACAAACATAATTCAAAACCAAGCCCATTTAAAGTTTCCAGTACAAAAAAATAGGTAGTCAGAAAATGCCTTGTTGATTCAAAGTCATGATATAATGTTAAAAAAACAAGTCACAGATATGAGTACCTTCTAACATTTTTTGGCAGAATATTGAACAATTCTTGCTATAGAAATCCAGTGTTTGGGAGCTGACAGCATCATAGCCCTATAGATTGCAAGGAGGTGTGGTGGGACCAAAAGCCTGCTTCTGTTGTTTCTGGGAAGATTGCTAGCTCAAGGTTGAAACATAACTTTTGAAAGCTAGTGTATTTAAGTGGGCAGGAATTTCACAAATGATCAGCACAAAGAACCACAATACCTAAGTTTCAGATGAGGAATAAAGAAAGAGGAAAGCAAGGGGACTTCAAAGGGGAGGAGGGAGGAAGGAATATAAAGGATCCTTAGACATGAACTGTTGAGACCAAAATTAGAAATATTAAATCTATACTTATGTTCTCAGCTCATTTCACAAATTACTTTAGAGGAGGTCTGTAGTCTGTTGCCTCAATTCTCCTTTTTCTATTCTCGCTGAACTGTCTAATTCTAACCTTCATTCTCTGTTAAATAATCCACACTGATTTCACCTCAGGGTTAGTGGTCTCCATGTAACCATAAGCAGCTTTGTCCCCTTATTCTTTCCTTGTTCCAGTTATTTAAATCCTTTAATCATCCCTTCCAGCAGCAAATCCCTACAGTTTTTTTTAACCACTGTTATTTCTCTTCTATGTACTTCTTCCATTTTTACTGCAATTTTCTGGAAATGAGATGCCTCCAACAGAAGTATTATTTATTATTCCAATTGTGATCACATTCCTGCCCTCCAAAGAGACTCGGCTACCTCTTGTTTCCTAATGGGATGCTTCCTCAGATGGAGTCCAGTCATAATAATATTCCTGCAGCCTCATTTCTAATTTGCTTCTCTCTATTACCACAAGTCTTTCAGACATTACTATTTTCAGCTTGTTCTTTTCAATGAATATCTTCTTTCTAATTATTTTACCCAGATGTATTAGCTTATATGTTTTCAAGCTTAATTTTGACTTCTTATTCCTTACTTTTATTTATTTTCTGTCTCCAGAACATTATGTTTAAATTTTTCCTGTCCTGATCAGTTTATATCACCTTAATATATAGGACTATTAGGGAAGCTCATTCATTTATTAATAACTTTCCCTTTCTTTCAATGTATCATCATACTCAACTTTCGTATCCTAGAAATAGTAAGTAACCTGCCATTGCAGACCTACCTCACAATCCTGTATGGGGTTTTTTTTTTACAGATCTCAGTTCATCTCTAACAGCTGTTACAGAACTCAGAACTGAGCTCACTTAAACTCAATTGTGAGTCCAAGGCTTAACACAGATCCTTCTACAACTAGGACACTAATCCTGTCCCTCTTAGAGACAGGGTATGATATAAGAAAATCCATGGGCTCCCCACCAACACCATGGAAAGTAACTGTTCTTATGCTTGTTTTAAAAGCAAAATTTGTGAATAAGTGAACAAATTGTTAGGCCTGCAAAAAGCCAACTCTTATTAGAATACACAAACATGTCTATACATGCTAAGGAGGCTGAGATATATAGAATTTGATACTTTGAAAGGACAATAGTTTTTTTTTCATTAGTATAGTTATTTTCTATACAAATCTGAATTATACCCCTCTATTCTTTCTCATCTTACCAAGTTTTCATCTATCTCTCTCCATAAATTTACCATATATACTTGACCCAAAGTGCTAGAGGCTCTTCTCTGATTGAATATCACAGGGTTGCCATAATAATCCTTTGATTGTTCATTAATTTTACTTCACTTTAATATCAGTGTCTCACCTCCTTTTCTAGTTATATAAGCTCTCAATGATTTTTTTATACTTGCTTCTCTCATATGTCATTTTTTGTAATAAAATGGCATCACTTTGTACCCATCACACAGCTTTTCATGATCCTTTGAATTCTTTGTAATGCTGATTTCCTTGAAATTGTTATTCCAACACAAGCAGCCATATGGCATCTCTCAGAATACACTTGTACTAAGGACTGTATGAGCCAACAAAATAACATACACAAATCCTATTCACCAGAAACAATACAATCTCATGTAATATTGACAGAATCAACCAATGTCCACAAAAAGGGCATGGACTAGCTATGTTTTACTCTGATCAGGCCACATTTAGAATACTGTGCTCAGTTCTCAGTACTACATTTAAAAAGGCCATTGAGAAGCTAGAGCAGATACCAAGAACATAGGCTCATAGATTTAGGGTTAGAAGGAACCTAAGATAATCAGAATGGTTTAAGAACTTGAAACCATGTCACAGAGGAATCAATTGAAAGAAACAGAGATGAGTGAAGAAGGCTTGGGAGGAGTACATGGCAGGTATCTTTCAAGACTTGAAGGAGATTCTTAAGCATTAGTTTATAAAAAAATTTTGAGAGCAATGCCTATGTGTATTTATTAAATCTATTTTTGTATGACAAATATCTAGTACAATGCCTAATTCAATATATGTATTTAATAAATTTTTGTTGAATGGAATTGAATGAAATTAAAATTCTGGAGGAGAGAGTATATGTATTTAAATCAATAATTCAATTAGGAAATATGTGTTAAGTACTTAACACTGTGCTAAGTATTATGAATACAAAGAAAAGTAAAAAAAACAAAATCACATCACATCAATAAATTCCAGGGACATTCTAATACCTCCAAGATCAAATATAAACTGCTGTTTGGCATTCAAAGACTTTCATAACCTAGCCCCCTCCAATCTTTCCAAGTCCTCTTACACCTTACTTCCTGACACATACTCTTTAGCCTATGGACACTGGGCCTCCTACCTTTTCCATGAACAAGACACTGCATCTCTCAGCTCAGAATATTTTCTCTGACCATTCCCCATATCTGGTATGTTCTCCTTCCTCCACTCCAACTATTTAACTCCCTGTTTTCATTTGAGTCTCAATAAAATCCTCACTTCGACAGAGAGCCTTCACCAATTTCTTTTAATTCCAATGTCTTCTTTCTTTTGATTATCTCCTGTTTGTTTTATATATAGTTTGCTTTGTATGTATTTATTTGCATATTGGCTCCCTAATTAGATTGTAAGCTCTTTGAGGGCAAGGACTCTCATTTTCCTCTTTTTGTATCTTTGTTTGTATTTCTTAGCACAGTGTCTGATACACAGTAGGTGCCCAATAAATATCTCTTGATTTATTGATAGTACTCAAGGAGTTTACTTTCTATTAGTGGAGACATAATGTAAATAAATACATATTGTAGTGAATTGAGCCTGATCAAGGTTGTTCTCCTAGTAGTTCAGGTCCAAAACTAAAATGTAAACACTCCTAAGTCATTCAAAAATCCATAACAAAAGAGGGTATTTTTTAGTTATTTTTTCAGTTACATTCAACTCTTTGTGACCTTTTAGGGGGTTTTCTTGGCAAAGATACTAGAGAAGTTTGTTGTTTTCTTCTCTAGCTCATTTTACAGATGAGGAAACAGAGGCAAACAGTTAAGTGATTTGTCCACCATTACACAGTTAGTAAGTATCTAAGACCAGATTTAAACTCAGGAAGAGGGGTCTCCCTGACTCCAGGCCCAGTACTATACAGTGTACCACCTAGCCACCCAAAAGGAATTTAGTTAACCATAATATAAAAAAGGACACTCAACAAGTATATAGCATTCAGTGTTCAGTGAAGTTAGACATATCCTACCCCAGGAGTTCTGAGGTGTAATAGCAAGTAAAGTAGTATTTTGCTGCTTGTTTCAGCTATTCAAGAACCTTTGAGCCTTGCTTTTGATTGCATCAAAAGTCTTTGTTGGAAACAGTATACATTGTTTTGTCTTTAATAGGCCTAAGAGAGTTTGGAGACCTTCCCTGTCATTAATAGACCTAAGGGAATTAGAAGACCTTCTCTGCCCTTAATAAGCCTAACATCATCACATGGAGCCCATGGTTGGAGGAGCTTGCAGAAAGAACAGAATAGGAAGGGCAGAACAGGAAGGATGGAACAGAAAGGAGCAGAGCAGATAAAAGCTTGAGCGGAGCTGGGACCAAGCAGAACTGAGAGGGAGAATGCTTGTGACTTCAGCACTCTGTTAATCTGTGTTTCTTTCTAGAAACTAAGAGAGAGAATGTTTGTGATTTTTGGTGCTCTGATGATTTGTGTTACTTTCTGTGAACTGAAAGAGAGAATGTTTGTGATGTCAGAACTCTGTAGCACTAGGTCTATTGTTCTGTCAGACAAAAGCACCCTGTCTGTTGTTCTTAGACAGAAGTCCTGAAAGAGGACTTTGCTGCTGTTACAGAAGCCCTGAAAGAGGACTTTACTGCTGTTACAGACGTCCTGGGACTTAACTGTTGATTTGTGTTTGTTTTCTCAGACAGAAGCCTTCTCTTTCAATTTGTATTACTTTGTCAGACAAAAAGTGAAATGAGATGATAGTGCCAGCAATGTGTGTGAATAATGTTGTAGCTATGTTAAGTTTAATGTGTGTAACTATTGTTGTAGCTCTGTTAAGCTTTGTCTTCCTAGAAACAGAAACTTCAAAGAGCTTGGAGTGGAAAAGTCCCCATAAGCTGAGGTATGAAATGGGAGCAGAGAGCTGCCTATGTGTAAGTCCAGGGAAGAGTTGTGTAAATCCAGACAAGAGCTGGGAGAGTTGCCTACCTATGAATCCAGGCAAGAGTCAGGTGAATCCAGGCAAGAGCTGGAAACAGTCAGCCCCAGGCCATGGAAGAGGAGCCATGGGGTTTGGAAGTCAGCCTAGAGTTAAGATGAAAAAAGACTTTACTTGAGTACTCTGTATTGACTGATGATATTGTGACTTACTGTGACCTAACATTGGGTGGTATTTGTACTTTTTGCTACCCTTTAAAGATGATTGGCTTGAGGATGTTGGAATCAGCCTGGAGTGAAGATGAAAGAAGACTTTACTTGGATACTCTGTATTGACTAAGGAGATTCTAACTTACTGAATTATATGTTTTGTTTAAGACCATGTGGCCACCTTAGTAATACATTGTTATGTTATGTTGTTGTGAACATTGTGTGTTACTTTGTTGAATGTTACGTTTTAATTTATTACTGAATAGAGAGTTCTCTGTACTATGCAATTAGAGCCTTAAAGTTATTCACAGCAGCAGTCCTCAGGAGAGCTGCTCATGATTGGCTTTATATGAGGTTCAAATGATGTAAATAAAGCCCTCTGAAAATCTTAAGTGCTATATAAATGCCAACTATTATTTATACTATCACCATTATTATTAGCCCACAGTAACCAGGTTTCCAGTGTGGTAATGACTTAATTATACTTCAATTGCAATAAGCAATGTTTGTGTAGAACATTATAGGAGGGTGCTGGCAAATGTTTAACAACCAGATTGTCTCAAAATAAGTTTGCAGAAATAATCTGTGTTGTTAACACTTTGTTAGGTCTATGCAACCAACAAAACAAAAATTCCATCTGTAATTTGAAGGAATTGTTGATTTCTGATATACAAATGCTTATTCAGAAGATTTAGCAATCTCCCTCAAGATTGTGAGAACGGTTTGAGCATACTGCTACTTCCATCTCACCCTCGTTACTGAAATAGATCTAGTCAGCAATGCAAGATGTGGATAAGTGATTAGCCTTAGTACATCTGTCAATTCTCAAAAAACAGATTCTACCTAGGACTTCTTTTTATCCCTGTAGGTAAACAGAAAGTTATGTTAACATGGCTTGAAGCTACCAGGAAGCTGTGTCAACAACTTTTTGGCTTGAACCCAGACCCCTGAGCTATTTAGGCCATGGGGATAGTTTTCTTACTTTTAGGATGAATAAATGAATCAATCAAATAAAATTTGTTGAGCACTTACGAGGTAGATTTCATTGTGTTGATTGCTGCAGATGCAAATAAAAAAGGAAGACAATCCATTTTCTCAAGGGGCTTACATTCTAATGGAGGAGACAACACATTTGGAAGATTTCAGCTGCAAGTCAGAAGGAAAGGTCTCATGGTCCCCAAGATGTAGTGACAAAGCACATGGCAATTCCTACTTAATATCATTTCCACTAATAAAATCATTTTGTTTTGTGATGTCAAACCAAGTGACAGCACTAAAGACTATAATTACAAAAATTTTCTTTTCTGGGTCTTCAGAAGCTGTGGCTACAGCACCTGCAGGAACAGCTGCCAGGCTGCATCTCCAAAGGGGTTATTTCCCAGAATGATGGTTACAAGCACTAACCTGGTAGCATTGCTTTCCAAAGGCACTTGAGTTCAGAGTTTGGGGCTGTTTCCAACAGAGTCTGAGGAGAGATGGTGGTCAAGGTGATGGTGATGATATGACTTTGTCTGGCACATGCTGCTTCCTGAGAAAAGAAATAGATTGTCTTGTAACAATCATTAATTGACTCATCTGGAGCTCACAGCAAACCATCTTAGGCACATTTTTCTCCTCTTAATTGTTTTAGAAAACATTTCTATCTCCCTCCTCCTCTTCTACATAGCTTTACAAATGAGTTTTGCTCTCTATACTGAATGCCAACAAGATTCTTGCCAAAATCCTCCTTAATCAGCTGATCCTTCACTTGGAAGATGGTCATCTACCCAAAAGTCAGGGTAGCTTCAGAAAGGGCCAAGGATTAATTGATATGTTGTTTGCTGTCTAACTCCAGGAGAAATGACAGGAGCAGAAGAAAGGTCTGTACAACATTCATCAATATAACCAAGACTTTTAATACTGCCATACTTGTGGAAAATCATAGTGAAATTTGGTTGCCCAGAGAAGATCTTCAATATTGTATACCAGTTTCTTGACAGCATGTTTGCACAGTTCCTAGATAATAAGAAATGTTCTCCATGCTTTCCCAGTCAGCAATGGAGTTAAGCAGGGCCATGTGCTTGCTCCCCTTCTTTTTACCACGATGTTTTCAGTGATATTGTTAGATGCCTTCAATGAGAACCAAAATATCATCAAGGTCAACTACCATAATGATGATAAATCATTTAACTTGAAAAGGCAACAAGTCAAGATTAAAGTGGAGGGAGAATTGGTACACAACTTTTTGTTTGCAGATGATCATGCACTCAATGCAGCCTTTGAGGCTGAGATGCAACAGAATATGGATTGATTCTCTGCCGCTTGTGCTAATTTTAGCCTGACAATTAACACTAAGAAAGCACAGGTTCTCCATCAGCCAGAATCATAGAAACGTATGTAGGACCATCAGTTACAGCAAATGGAGAAATTCTGAATGCTGTAAATGTTTACTTACCTTGGCAGTACACTTTCCAGAGATGTACACATAGATGATGAGGTTGATAAATGCATGCCAAAGCTAGCTCAGAGTTTGGCAGGCTATGAAAAATCTGTGGTAGAGAAGAGGTTTTAGACTGAATACCAGACTGAAGGTTTGTGCTATTGTGCTCATCTCATTGATGTATGCCTATGAAACCTGGACAGTATACCAGTGCCATTCCAGGAAATTGAATCTCTTCCATTCAAATTATCTTAAGAATATTCCAAAGATCATCTTGTAAGATAAGGTACTTGACAGCTAGGTACTTTTTTAAGTTGAACTGCCAAGCATTCAAACTCTACCACAGAGAGCACAATCCCATATTTACCCAAAAGACTATTTTATGGAGAATTCACACAAAGCAAGTGTTCATACAGTGGTCAGAAGAAGCAATATAAAGACACTCTCAAGGTTTCTCTGAAGTACTTTTGGCGCTGATTATGAGACATGGCAGACACTGCCACAGCACCATCTAGTATGGTATGCCTGCATGAAAGATGCTGTGCTCTATGAGCAAGGCAGAATTCCAGTAGCTCAAATGAAATGTAAGATGCACAAATTTAGATATCTCCATCCCAAATGTTCATATGGACTATTTGTGTCCAACCTGTGATTAAACCTCTCAAGCTCATATTGGGTCTGATCATCCACAATCTGATACTATACATTGGTCCCAACATCATGATGTCATTTTGTACTTCTCTGAATATGAAGGAGTAGAACAAATAAAGTTGCCTCCTGTATCACCCTCAGATGACTTTCTTCTTTAGCTAGGTTGACTTGCCTACCTTGAGTGTGACAATTAATGGGGATGACTGCCACAGGAATTGTTTTCCTACACTATGGTTATTAATGCTGGCTTTTAAAGAAGGGTAAAGCAAGAAAGAATTTTTCTAAACTAATTGGGGACCCTAGGCTATCACAAGTACATTCAAGATACATATAGACATAAAGAGTAGATGATGCCAGACAAAGGTCATGGACTAGAAGAATTTCTGCTGAATAGAAAGAATAACAACTTTTTAAAAACCTTCCTAACCAATGAAATTGTTCAAAAGTGAAATGGGTTGCCTTAATTTGTAGTGAGTTCATGATTTCTGGAAGTTTTCAAACAGAAGCCAAGTGGCTACTTATGAAGGTTGATGTTGAACAAATTACTGTATATGTGCAAGATGGAAGAGATTACCTCTAAATCCTTTTTGTACTTGACATTCTACTGCACTCTGGCACTTGATATGGGAAACAATGTCAAGGAAGATTAATTAAATAGACAGAAAGCCATTAACATAAGAACTTGAAGAAACTTTGGGTATCATCTAGTATACTTCCTTCATTTTACAGATGACAAAAGCAGAAATTAAAGGTCAGAGAGATAAAACTCAAATAGGTAAAAGAGACTGAATTCAAACTCAGGTCATCTAATTCCAACTCCCAAATCCTTTCCACTGCATCATAACACCTTCCAACATGAAAAAAAAGCAGAAAGACATAATAGCCAAGGGCAACACTACTATAGAGCACAAAATTCATTTGTAAAGCTTTATGGAAGAAGAGGAGGAAGATGAAAGTATTGTTTTCCAAAATAGTGAAGTGGAGAAAAATGTGCCTACATATGGCTTGCTGTGAGTTCCAGACTAGTCAATTAATTCAAAATATATGTATAAATGACACAAATCTGCAAGTGATTATACCAGGTTGTGAGTCATGGAACACTGTGACCTCAGAATAATTAAAAATGAAAATACCCCAAAGAAGGGAAAGGAGGAGTAAGACAATGGGCATTCATATTGCCCCGATTATATGTCAGGCCCTGTGCTAAATGTTTTACAAATATCACATTCAGTCCTCATAACAACTCTGCAAGGCAGGAGCTGCTGTTATCCCTATTTTACAGTAGAGGAAACTGAGAGACAGAAGTTAAGTGACTTACCTAGGGTCGTATAACTAGTAAGTATCTGAGTCCAGAATTCAACTCAGGTCTTTCAAACCCCAAGAACAATGCTCTATCCATTGTTCCAATTAACTGACAATGAAAAAATATATGGTGTACATAAGTAGGCTATAGCATGTTACTAATATAGAGAGGCCTCAAATGTGGTGAGGATCCCCAACATATTGCAAGGGGCTATTCCACATATGTAGCATGGCATATCAGGATGCTCAAAGGGAGGCAAGATAGACATCTCTTGCTTCTTCCCCCCCCCCATCATACTTTTTCAAGGGAGACTTTAATTCTTGTAAGGCAGGGAAGCAGTAAGTTGGGGTGAGGCAGTTTGGCTATGCTTCTCTCCTCAGAGAGTGACTTACTGGACTAGAATTTTTATCTGTTTCTCCCTTAAATATTTTTAGTCAGATTCAAACTAATTTTTTAGTGCAATTCAATCTAGGGGAGATGGGGGAAGCCTAAGCTTTAAATCCAAGACATAAGTCTCTTCCCACCCAATGTCAGTTCCACTGAATGAATGAATGAATGAATAAACAAATAAATAAATAAATGAAAACATAGAGAATAGCAAAGATTTCTCCAAGTCACAGCAAAACATAAATTAGAGAAAGTACACATAGGAGAACATAAACTAGACAAGACAGAGTAAAAGCTCTCCCATCAGGAATGAGATAAGTCAGCTCAACTGAGGGAAAGAATTCTACAACTCACCCAAAGAGAAGTTCTATGAAGTCTCTGTGTAGTAAACTGGGGATAAGAAAATGATAAAGATTGCCAGCTCCTCTGATGTTTTCCTAGAGTCTTTGCTGTCCACAACTTGGAGTGCAGGTGTCCTTCTCTATCTTCTCTCCTCAAGCTGGAAGTCAGAAGCATTTGAAGTGCCTGGAAGCTTGAAGAAAGTCTAAAGAAAACTGAAATTCTCTCACTCTTGCCAACTCCACCTTGACTCTTAAACAATGCAGGATTGTTTTGAGTCTGGGGTTTTGAGGATTTTGAGACTGGGGTTACACTAATAATGATGCTTATGTGAAAGACATGAAAAAGACATTATTGAGGAACTTTATTGCCAGAAAAAGAGATAGGCTGGTCTTGTATTGGGAATTAGAGAAAACAGGTAGACGGCTCAAATGCGACATTAGTACCTCCAAAAAATTCAAATTAGAGGACGATCTCTAGGTTTTTGGAGGGATCATCTATGGAGAATTTATTGGAATATATGAATAAGTTTCACATAATAGAGCACTGTTGCAATCTAGTTCAGTAGAGAGATTAGTCAAATAAATGAAATTATGTACCCACTATGGCATGACAGATAAATATTAAGCAAATCAAAGGAACATACAAAAGCAAAAAAAATGAAAAAGAAAACAAAAAAGAAAAAAAAAGCCTTAAGCTTGAGTTTAAATGTTTATACTTCGCAAAATGGCTAGTATTTAGTACTCTTTTACAGAAGGATATGTAACAGAGATTTAAATAAGTAGATTGCTTTGGTTCTTTTGTTTGTTTGTTTTAAGAATGTTTCTAAACAAGAAGGAGCTAGGTATCACAGTGGATAGAGCACCAGACCTGGAGTCAAAATTGCCTGCATTCAAATCTGGCCTCAGACTGACTAACTGTATGACTCTGAATGTGTCACTTAACCTTGATTGCTTCCAAAAAAAAAAGATTATTTCTAAGCATATAAGGAAGTTGCCAGCTAGTGTTCCTAGGTTTCACACCCTCCAGAAAATCTAGATTCTGTCATTTACATCCATTCTTCCAATATACATCTTTGCAAAAAGTATTTTTAGTTCTCCTTCATTTCTGTTTAATATCAAGCCTTGATTTTTTTTCTTTTCTCTCTTCTTTCTTTTTATTTTTGTTGCCAATAATCTTTCTCAGTGTTTCAGTGGTTGAAATTCCTATTGTCTCCCTCCTTATATAAATGAATTTCTCAAAAATAATACACAATACTTTTATTTTTCACATTCTTCTTGTTCAGAATCTACAACCCAATCTATTTGATTATGGTAATTTCTAAAATATTTTATTTGGGATTGGAATCTTTTTTCCCATTTTATGGTAAATTATTGATTGTTTTCTTAAAATCAAGTACCTTTGTTTAAAAATATGTCTTTTTCTCATATATCCATTATACCTCTCTTTTCCTTTCTATTCACACTGACTAGGACCTCTTTATTCTTGAATGACTACCCAATTTTATATTTTCCTATGTCCTATAAATCTAATAAAAAGTGCTTTTAAGTAAAAAAATAGATTCCAAGAGAGGATAGAAGACTTACTAAAAGGGAGAAGGAAACTGCTTATTTATGTCTAACAACCTAACTATAGAGTTAACATATAACATCGGAAAAAGAATACCAGTCAACACAACCAAATGTTCACAAAAGACCAAAGCTAAGACACAAGGAAAATGACCTAGATATCTTAAGGCAATAAATGTGACTCCAAGGATATAACTGAGAATAGGTAGGGATGAGATTCCTGATGGGATCATGGTTTTAGTAACTATTAATAAACATTGTACTTGAAAAGTTCCATCCAAACCAAGTTACCTCTAAAATTACTTTGAAGACAATAAGAAATTGTGCCAAATGAAGCATGATGTCAACATATAAAATAGATTAATAAAAATAAATCCTCATGGGTAAAACAAAATATAAAATGGCAAGTAACCATGCTATTGCTTGATAATCATTACTTAGATGTGGAATTGCACAGAGTGCAAGATCTGAGGCCACTATCAAACACCTAGGTATCCACCCGATATAGGACTGCACTGAGAGCACAAAAGCTACTATTACTTCACTCATAATTCACCCAAACTAAATTGGTTCCAAAGGGAAAAGGTCCAGGAGTTGTTAAAAGTCAGGGCTGCCAGATGCCCTCCTCCAATCTGAGATCAGAGCACTATGCAGTTGCTGACAGCCTTTTACTAACACCTTAGCCCCTACACCACTTCTCAAGAGACATGACAGAAAATATAGATATTTTACAGCCAAGAAAAGTTTGGTGAAGGAAACAAGGTCTACATGCATATTGGAGGGTCAAGAGGATTCACCTATATCTGGCAAAAATACTGAAAAAATAATAAATTTAAGAAAACTTCAACTATACCGAGAAAGTAGTGGTTCTCACAAGTTGAAACATAGAAAACAGACTAGAATGGCTGTATCAGCAAGCACCCTAGCATACCTAGGGCAGCTACTAGCACAGGTTCTTAGATCTG
>JAQQSV010001798.1:0-23317 GCA_028646515.1 Pseudochirops corinnae
AAATGTCAGGCTATGGGAGATTTAGTTGAGAGTGAAAGGTCTAGGGAAAGTAACTACGAGGTACTTACTGCCATATGAACACCCCAGCTCCAAAGGGAGGCAATGAATTGCAAGCATAACCATAAAAGGCAAAGAGAAAGAAAGTCTTTTAAAATAATAGTGTCTTTAGATTTGGGGGCCCAGGGAACAATGTGTTGTTGGTGGAAGAAGGGTTAGTAAATCCAGTGGAGGCACTAAGCAGTATATCTCTGATGTCCCAATAAGTTCAAGTCATGACCCCACACATAGACATTTTCTGGTTATCCAGGAAATGGTATAACCAACCCCATTCCTGGACACTGCCCTCCAAGGTGCTTTTGTCTCCCCTGAGGTCATGACCCTGTTTATCAAAGAGTAATAGAGACATAGCAGAGAGCTTATCATGGAAACCATAATTAAACCCAAATACTCAAATGATGCAAATATTCTCTTGTAATTGTTTTCTTTTTTTAAAATTTGGTATATATAACATTACAAAATAAGATTTGGGGAAGGATTAAGGATTAATTACTGAATAATGGATCCATTTCCAAATGGTAAATTCAATTCAGTTGCCTTGACTGATGAAAATAACTACAACACTGTAGACACAAATGGGTTTAGTTTGGTAATTTAGACCAAAAAAAAAACTTAACTATTTCCAAATTCAATCAAATGCTCAGAACTTCATTACTAATGGCAAAACCAAGGGCATGTGGTACAAA
The DNA here is from genome assembly GCA_028646515.1 of Pseudochirops corinnae. Lineage (NCBI taxonomy): Eukaryota > Metazoa > Chordata > Mammalia > Diprotodontia > Pseudocheiridae > Pseudochirops > Pseudochirops corinnae. The sequence continues at coordinate 744 of JAQQSV010001798.1, forward strand.
AAGAGCCAAACTGTCTGTCTGGTCAGGGCCTAAGGCAAACAAGCAGTTATAATACAGTTCCTTACAAACAGTAGACACTTAATCAATGTTTATGGATTAAATATATGCAGGAAGAACACATGAGACTTAAGTTCTTAGAACTTTTCCTTAGTAAATAAAGATATCCCCCCCACAAAAAAAAAAAACTAAGCATTTTTGAAAGAAGGAGGGGTGAGGAAGAGGGGAAGGCATGGAAGAGGTTAAGAGGTTTTAGTTTTATTTGTTGTTTTTAAATCTTCTTAAACACCTATTTTATCATCATATAATAGGCATTAGTCTATGGTTGGCTTCTACTTTCTCCAAAATGGATACTATTAGCCACATCTGTGGAGAGGATAAACCATGGGCATAATTCAATAACAAAGCCACCCAATAACATTTTTCTTGTTGCAAAGGCTTATTTTTGCCCCAAAACAGGATAAATTACTGCCTGCACATGAACAGAATTTGGTCCTCATATGTTTGGTGAAATGAACAGAATCAATACATAAGGACAGAAAATATTCACAGTTACCAAGTGGCCACCCATTAGACAGAGAAAATCGGCATCTTGTTAATCAGATATTTTACTGGACCAGGAAAAAGACTCAGCAGTGTGTGTATTTTTGAGATTCTTTATACTTAATAACGATCTAATTGATTTCTGTTTCTTCATTGAAAGTACATACAGTTCATACTTTACCTAAAAAGGCCTCTTTAATTTCAGTCTTGTCAGTTCGCCGGATGATTTTCACCACAAAAATGACTGCCAGGGGGGTGAGAAAAGAGATTGCCTGCAAGAAATTACAAACAATCGCTGAGATGAACATCGGGTTACTGTCAGAAGAGCTGATTTATCCTTCGTCCCAGTTAACTTCATTGGGCTGACCAGCTGAATGATCTTTACTGAACTAGCGACCTCAAGCAAAGTAAGATGATTTAGAGTCATACACAGAGCATTATTCAGACTTTAAAATTGTAGGCCTAATTGTGGATTATAATTGATTTGTAATTGCTGGAAGTCACATTTAAAGTGGTAGCTTTTAAAGTCAACATGAATAATCCATAATTATGATGATTCATGTTTGCCAGGAACTTCACCTGTGATTTCCATTGTCAAAGGAATTAACGTGCTTCAACTATAACTATCTCTATCTCTGTCTCTGTCTCTCTCTGTCTCTCAGTTTCTGGACATTTATGTCATTTTCTTGTTGTTCAGTTGTTTTCATATGTATCTGACTCTTCACAACCCCATTTAGGGTTTTCTTGGCAAAGACACTGGAGTGGTTTGCCATTTCCTTCTCCAGCTCATTTTACAGATGAAGAAACTGAGGCAAACAGGGGTAAGTGACTTGCCCAGGGTCACACAGCTAGTGTTTGAGGCCAGATTTGAAGTATTTGAACCCAGGTCTTCCTGACTCCAGGCCCAGTGCTTTATCCACTGTGCCACCTTAGTAGTAGATTTCATGTCATGGTCCTAACCAATTAGTTTATTTCTCTCTCTCCCTTTGTTAGTATATTGGGGCTGGAATTGTCTCTTCTGCTTTAGAAATGAGAGTCCCCTTGCCTGACTTCTCTAACCCCTCCCATGTGATTATATACACATTGAAGTATTGACCCTTAGAAGTCTTATTTTATCTAAGGGACATTAAGGAAACAGAGAGAGACAAGATGTGGACTTGGGTACTTAAAAGGAAACACCTTGTAGGAAGAGAGAAAGGAAAGAGACTTAGCAATTTTTAAAATTGGAAGAGATAAAGGTAAAGATCATTTTTAAAAAGCAGATGGGATAGAGAGGTATGCAAGGAATGGGAAACATAGATAGATAGATAGATAGATAGATAGATAGATAGATAGATAGATAGATAGATTGATTGATTGATTATAATAGGATAAGAAAAATAAAGTAAGGAGCAGCTAGGTGGCGCAGTGAATAGAGCACCAGCCCTGGAGTCAGGAGGACCTGAGTTCAAATCCAGCCTCAGACACTTAACACAAAAACTAGCTGTGTGACCTTGGGCAAGTCACTTAACCCCAATTGCCCTCCAAAAAGCAAAAAAATTTTAAAAAATGAAAAAATAAAAAAAAAGAAGAAGAAAGTAGGCAAGAGATTGGAAGGAAGAAGAAAAGGAGGAGTATCTAAGTCAGAAAATGGGTTTGGGGAAAAGATTACCTGAAGCAAAAGAAACTACATCTAGAAGACTGATTCATTAAGAAAAAAGGTGGGGGTAGGGGCAAGACTGAGATTGTACTATTTCATATGACACAAATTCCAGAGAGCTACTGCTGACTTTTAAAAAATTTATTTATTAAATATTTATAAAAAAATTTATTTTTTAAAAGAAATATCATAGCAGGATTTTATAAAGGCAAAAACAATAATTATAACCATAAAATGAATAGAATGAACTCATCCATAAATCAGCAGAGAGAGGTAGAACAAATTAGAAAGCAAAACCCAACAATTTACTATATGCAGTATATGAAAAGCGCTAAAAGATTCACACAATTAAAATGAGAGGTTGAAGTAGAATTTATTGTGTGTCAGGCTGAATCCTAAAACTCAGAAAAGGGGATCACAATGTCAGACTTTAATCTGTTTGAATCTCCACCTTAGAAGCTCTGTTGGTAGGAATCACCAGGGCAAGAAATATATATTTTAGAGGTTAAATATTTCATTGAGATTAAATTTATGAGTAAGAAAATAAATAAAAGCTCAAATACCCTCTGAAAAGATATACATGCTGGAGAGAGGAAATGGTCACTTTAACAGCTGAACCAGGGGAGGGAAGTTCAATCTTTCTCCAACTCACACATTGTCTTAAAGTTAGTAGGAAAGCATTGTAGGGTAGTAGAATGAGTACCTAATTCAAGGTTTAGAAGACATTGGTTCAAATTTTGATTCTGATGCATATTATTTGGGGGACTCTACACAAGTCAATTAACCCAGATTGGCCTCAGTTTATTCACCTGGAAAATGAAGGGAGGGGACTAAATGACATCTGCGATCTTTTCTATCTCTGAATCTGTAATCTGATTAGCCTGACAGGGCAGCCCTCCTCTTGGCGCTTTCCCTTTGTAGGAGAGAGAGTGAGCAGTTGCAATTCCCTGAAATCAGAAAAAAGAGATGTCTCATTCCTCCCAAGATTCTGTTTTCAATCAATAGAATGGGGAAATAGTAACTGATTGACCACAGGGTCAATTTTCAGATAATACATATGGGTTTCTTGAGATATATAATTGTGAGAAAACTTGCATCAATCTTCAAATCTGATGGGGTTTCTTGTCATCATAATGTACGTCCTTAGTTAAGGGTCTAAGCAACAGGTAGAGGTGGTTCAGCTTCCCACTCACACAGGACTAGGCTCAAACAATGCCATAGTTTTCTCACAATTTCCATAATTCAACAAAGTTTTCTCACAAGACAGAAATTGAACTAGACATACAACTGAATTAATAGAACTAAGCTAGATCCAGAATTTATGGAGTCAGTGTGGTTCACTCAATTCCCACAATTCCTACATTGAGACATTCAATACTGCAGGGAAACTGGAGAGCTAAAAGTTTTTGAGGTAAGAGGATGTTGCACTTTGTGAAATATATTCCTCTTAGGTGCTCCCATGAAGTTGTGGCTTATCTTGAACAACCACAGGATAGAAAGGAACAAATGAAGCTGCTTTTGCTATGTTTAAACTATAGAGGTTAATTGAGAGTGTTGCCATAGAAAGAGCTTTGACTTTAGAGCCAGAGCATTTTCTACCTGGACTTCATTCTTCATTGGAAAAACTCTGAATTCTATAATTATTTAAGTTGGGCATTTAAAGAAAAGAGGGATGTAAAACTGGCCACAACTCTGTGGATTTGGGTTGAGAATGAAAGGAGCACTTCTCCAGATGAATATTCAGAAATAAAAGATATAGACACAATGGACATAGTCTTTGCTTCTTGTGAGCATCTTGTATACTTCCCTGATGTGCTCACCCATTGGGAAGGAGGGGGGAAATGAGGAAAATTTTGATGTGACTGTCAGTTGGAGCAGTTGATAACCACTGGCCTAGAAGACTTTGGAAGAGTTTTAAAGCAGGAGAGATAACCATCAGAAGCTGCATTTGCCTAATGGAAGGCTAATTGAGAGTAAGACTCATTATCTATCCAAAAACCGGAGTTCTTGGCTTTTGAGAAGGCTTATCATCACCCAGGTGTATAGAGTAATTTGTAAATGGTCCTCCTAGACTATGTGATTCTGTGATGCCTGATTCTCACTTTACACCAAAAGTCACATTCCATTACAGAAGCAAAACTCTGCATAGTCTCAGCTAATCACTCTCAAACAGAAGGAGCTACTACAAGTTCCTGTAGTAGCACTAATGATAAAGTAGATTTTAATTTAGCTGCAAAGGCACAAAAAGATCAGTTAATGAAAAAGGACATGCTATGGGCTGAGTACTGTCTTAAGTGCAGGGGATCCAAATACAGAGAATCAAACAGTTCTTGCCTTCAAAGGTATTTACATTTTTGTTGGGGAACCAAGCACATATAAATAGACATAAGACATACACAACTTAAAGATAAGATAATTTAGGAGGGAAAGGTAGACTCTGAGACATCCTAAAGCAAATCCAATCAACAAATTAGCCTCACGAAAAAAAGAACTGAAAAAGCCTCAGAAAAAAAACTAGCACAGAAGACCTTTCCTTTGTGGATTGTTCTAATTGTGGTCAGAGCTCTTCAGGGGCAATCTACCAATCACATGCCTCTGTCCCCATCATTTAATGCCCCAAGACAAATACAAATCCTTTTCAATAATAGATCATGTTTACGTATCTGGTGAAGGTATAAGAACTCTTACATAAAACTAAGAAACTCTCCTACTACTAGTTTTGAAGGACTGTTTATGTTATGGTAGAAGCAAAATACAGCCCTTCTTCCCTATAATAGATGGGAAGAATATTTCCTAAAATTACCTACTATTTACTTATTTAAAGTGATGTTCTTGAAGTCAGGAAGACCTGAATTCAAATCTTGCCTCAGACCATTATGAGTTGTATGACTCTGGACAAGGCACTTAACCTGTTTTCCCTAGTTTCCCCATCTTTAAAAATGAGGAAAACAACAGCACTTCGTCCCCCTGGGTTGTTGTGAGGATCAAAACAAGATAAAGTTTTTTGCAAACTTTAAGGCACTTTGTAGATACTGTCGTTATCTGTACAGATCTTGTATTGGAATATTTAAGTACAAAGCTCATCACCCCCCTCCCAGTGTAGAATTCATAGAAGCTGCTTGAAGGTAAGAACCGGTTTGGAATTTTTGTTTCCTGCTTGTATCTCTGGGAATAGCACAGTACCTTGCATGCAACAATCACTCAATAAGTGTTTACTGAGTTTTGTGGTTGAATTCATGAGATTTTCTGCTTCCAAAAGTCATCATTCTGTATCCAACCTTTTGGTGATAATGTCTGTGAACTTCACCAGGCTTGTTCTTGGACTGCAGACACACAATCCATTGCTGGGCACATGCATAAAGCTTTTAGTAGGGCCCTCCAGAGTTTGTGGTCTATTGGAAAAGTCCTGAGGAACTCTGACATAGTGATAAGCCATCAGAGTAAAGTTTTGTAGAAATGAGATAAAAATAAAAGAATACTTTGGATTTCTGTGAGTATTTGGCCTATTTTTTTCTTGTTTATTGAATCCTTTCAGTTGTGTCTGACTCTTCATGACTCCATTTCAGCTTTTCTTGGCAAAGTGCTGCAGTGGTTTCCTTCTCTAGCTCATTTTATAGATGAAGAACTGAGGCAAACTGGGTTAAGTGACTTACCCAAGGTCACATAACGAATAAATATCTAAACCCAAATTTGAACTCAGGAAGATGAGTCTTCCTGCCTCCATGCCCAGTGCTCTATCCATTGCACCACCTACCTGCCCATCTAGTTTTCTTAGCACCTTTCTACTTTCTCTTTGATATGAATTTATTTACTCATTCAACAAAAAGGTATTAAGTAACAACTATGTTTAGGGTATACCCTTCCCTTTAATGAATGACATCATCTACTTCCAAGACTTAAGCTATTGTCTCTATAAATCCATAGATACAGTCTTAATCTCCATATTAAACTCTAGACCCACATTTCCTGCCATTCATTAGATGACTCCACCTTAATGTCCCTCTACCCTCACAAACTGACCATTATCTATCCCAAACCTGTTCCTTCTCCTGATATCTTTAATTCTATTAATGGTACCATTCTTTTCCTAATCATTCAGGCTTGAAATCTCAGAATTATCTATAACTTCTCTCATTTATTTCCATGATCATGGCCTCCTTCTGGGAATTTTTATGAAATAGCCCATTTTTGTTTCTCATTCTACCTGTCTGATCATTCATTTCCTTGACTAGATTATCATTCACATCTTACTTTGTGTGTGTGGTTGTATCCTATGGGTCTGCCTTATGCCCTTCTCTTCCTCTATATTCTCTGCCTTAGGAATATCACCAGCTCTCATGGGTTCAATTATAGAAGTTACAAGCTATATTTTCCCAAAGATATCCACAACCTCCTATCTCTCCTTCCTAAGTTCTATTCCAAATTCCCTGTTGGAAATTTCCATCTGTATATGTTCCATAGGCATCTCAAACTCAAAATGTACAAAACATATTTTCTCTTAATCCACCCAACTTGTTTACTTCCTGTTTTTCTCTCAAAACTACTTCCATCCTTTCAGCCATCTAGCCTGCAAACTTGAAGTCGTCTTTTATTCTGCCTTTTTTTCATTCCTCATATCCAACCAGTTAGAAATACATTGGTCACTCTACTTCCTAGGTCACTCTCTAAGAAATCTTCCAAGATGCAGGAAAACTCACTACTGGCTAGTTTTGAGTCTAGCCATTTAACCTGCTCTTAATCCATCTGTTCCTATGGCTGCTGTCTAACAATATCTTGCCAGTCTTTTATAAGAACAGCATATAGACTTTGTTCATTACTTTGTTAAAATCTAGACACATTAAATCTACAACCATCCCCTAACCAACAGCCTAGTGACTATCCATCCTAGCAAATAACCAAGGAGCTACATGACCATCGTAGTAGGGTGCTGGACACAGAGTTAGGAAGACTTTAGTTCAAATCTGGCCTCTCACATTTACTACCTGTGTGACCCCTGGCAAGTCATAACTTGTGTAATGAGGAGATAAAAATTATTCAGGCTACAATAAAAGAAACTGACACAGAACTCTGAGCCAAGAACACTTTATTAAAGTGTCCATGGTCCTCTCTAATGAAGTGGACCTCAGATCTTTCTCATGATCTGAAGTGCCCACTCCTTCCAGGGTCCTATTTTTATAGGGGTTATACATCTAAACATTCAAGAACAGCTATACCAAATACAAAATAATTCCAGTGGTTGACTTATGATGCATAGGCTAAAATAACCAAAAATGACCTGTTCAGCAGGGTAACAAGATGGGTGAAACAAGGAATATCTCCACTGACTAGGTGGTCATAAGGTGATCTTAAGATGGGCATCTACTCATGTTGGACAAGAGAAAATAGTCTGGAGGTACAAAAATAATTGGGGATTTTCCATGTAGTTGAGTCACCTCCGGCACCCTGGACTTTGTCACCATGACAAGAAAAAACAATGGTGGAGTGCCAGTAGCTAGCTTCCCATGATTATGCTAGTGATCTTACCATCTGCAGCTCACAGCTCTGGGACCAAATATACAGAACTAATAAGCACTACCCCTATCATATCAAATTGATTAATACTGATTGGAATAGAACAGGGGTTCACAATTAATCAATTTTCTCTCTCCCCTCTTAGATCTACAGAAAGACCCCAGTTTCTCTTTAGGTCATTACAGTCTAAGCACATGGAGGTCAGTCCTCCAAGGGCAACACAAAACCAGTAAAGGGCAGTCCCTTCACTTAGGCACAAAGGTGACATGAGTAAAGAGCGAAATGGGTTCAACTTATAACGTATTGACTATGTTCCATTTGATTAAACATTAATCAATAAATGTCTGAGGTGACTCTGCCACTGACCCAGAACATGAGGGACAAGTACCTCCTAGTAAAACATGCCCTACAAGATATGTAAATCAGGGGACCACAGTGCATTTGTTCAAGTGCAGCAAGGCAGGTATAGTTTACCTTTCATACAGGCTCCAGAAATCTTTTGAGTTCATGAAAACAATTCAAGTAATCTTTACAAATGGTTGCTCCACTATGGTGATGAGAAGTAACATCCCTACAGACAACACCGACAGATCTAGATGTTGGTAGCATAAGGAAATGGAAGAAAATCCGGAACAGGTTAAGTTCCACAAATAAAGGGATTATGTGTTTTTCAGTCATTAAGTCATGGCTGACTCTTTGTCACAAAACTCATTTGGAGTTTTCTTGGCAAAGATACTGGAGTTGTTTACCATTTCCTTCTCCAGTTCATTTTACAGATGAGGAAACTGAGGCAAATACGATTAAGTGATTTGCTCAGGGTCATACAGCAATCAAGTGTCTGAGTGTCTGAGGCTAAATTTGAACTCAGGAAGAAGAGTCTTCCTGACCCCAGACCTAGCACTCTATCTACCAAGTCACCAGGCTGCCATGTTTATCAGTTTATTAGCCAGTAAAATGGGGGTTAAAGTAGTACCTGCTTATTAGGGTTGTTGTGAAGACGAAACAAGATAACCTATATAAAGTCTTTCAAAACCCTGAAGCATTTTATAAATGTTGACTATTAGCTAATAACAGAAATCAGTCTGCTATGGCCTGTTCTCTGTGAAAAGATGATTGTTCTTTGTAATCTCTCATTCCTGTTCTAGGCATTCACTTCCAATCCTTTTAATAATATGCACGATAATTTTGCCGGGCATTGAACTCTAGCTCAGTGGCCTAGAGTTTGTATAATCCGTTCTCTTCCCCTTTTTCAAAGTCAGGACAACATGGGACATTCTGAATTAGAATTCTCACTACTTCTCCAGTTCTCCAGTCTTTTAAGGATTATAGATCTTGGCTTAACCATATCTGCCAGTTCTCTGAGTACCTGGAAATGTCATTCACACAGGTCTGGTCACTTGACCTCATCACAGACAGTAGGATCATAGATTCAGGGCTATGGTAGACCTTAGAGAAGATCTTGCTTCTTATTTTACAGACAATACAACTGAAGGTACTCATACAGGTAGCAAGCAGCAGAGGCAGGTTCCACATAGGTCCTTGAACTCCAGGCCTGGCTTTTTCCATGGTTCTATCAGTATAAGACCTGTAGTCAGGCCTCTTGGGTTTTCTATTCCCACTCTAACAATACTGTATTACCAAGACCAACTCATATAACCTTGAATGGAGACTTTTTAAGCCTCAGTGTCTTTATCTGCAATACTAGGATGACAGAATTTGCATTATCTACCACAGAGATACAATAGGTATAATTCTGCCCTGGAATCAGTGAGATCTGAGTTCAAATCTAGTCTCAGATGCTTACACTTGGGCAAGTCACTTAACCTCTGCCTGACACAGATTCCTCACCTGTAAAATGAGTATAATAATAACATCTATCTCCTAGGGTTGTTGCAAGGATCAAAAGAAGAAATATTTGTAAATTGTTTAGCACAGTGCCTGGCATATGGGAGGTTGTTATGAGAAAAGTTGAATAAAATTTAATAAACATTTATTAACTACAAAACACTTTGCAAGGTGCTAGGGATATAAAATAAAAAGAAAACAGTGTCTGCCTTCAGGTAGCTTTCATTTTATGGGGAGAATAAAATACTCTGTGAGATGAGGAAATACATGGTCAAGAAGAAGGAGGAGGAAGAAAAGATCTGTCCAACCCTTACGACATCACATAAGAGTTAGCTGCTAGGGCTATCAGTATTTTTGCTACTTGTACACTACATCATCGTCCCTACTAAATTAAAAGTAGGGACTCTATCTCATTCTTTTGTGTGTCTTCAGCTTCTTCTCCCTAAAAGCATTCAATAAATATCTGACTTGCTACATAGATTTAAACCTCTGCCTTCTCTTGTTGCCATTAAACTCCCGCTTCCCAGTTCATTTTTAGCATCAACAGTGACACACTGAAACCCCTTGAACTTGGCTCGAAGCATCCTCTAACTCAAAAATGCCTCCAGGCTCCTTCCCATCTTGTACTCCTGCCCTTCAGCTTTGCTAGCAGAGGAATTCATTGAAACGCTGAACAATATGCCATATGTGCCAGTGATGTAAATGTCTACTTAGAAGGATTCTTTCTCTTCTCCTTTCTTTCAAATGTCATTTGTACAGCCTCATACTTCTTTCTCAACATGAGCCAGTCATATCCTCATGTATCAATTTCACATAAGAATGACAAATGATAGGTTCATTTGCATAAGTCTAATTTTAGCAAGTATTTTGCCATTAAAATGGTAGGAGCAGAAACTAAAGGGAAGAAGGGCAAGAGAAGAGAGATGTAGTAATCAAGTCCTCATATGGGGTGAGGGGATTGGTGCTCAGAAAAGTAGGTAAATGGGTATGAATAGTGATGAATTATTCCATTTAATTTCAACAAACTATATTTAATTAAATATCATACATACCTCTTTAACTGTTCTAACCAAGACATGGAAAATTCTGGATTATTGCTACTAAATTGAAGTTTAATGAGAGGTAGGGAGAGAGAGAAAATCATTTGGGGGAGGACTATTTTTTTTCCTAAAAACTAGAATGGGAATAGCAAAGATAAATATATATTGGAATAGAATATGGTAATTAAAACGAGAGAGAGAAGATCTCTTAATGGGATGGGATATATATGAATATGTATATATGCATATACATATATACATACACAAATATACACACGTGTATTTGAAGTGCTTATTTGAAGTGGCTGATGCTTACAAGAGGTGTCTAAAAGTATACAATAAACTTTATTCCCATCATAGCTACAATACATGAAAAGATCACATAAACTATCATGTGCCTCAGTTTCCCCTTCATTAACATCAAGCTTATGAATGTAAATGGAACTGATGAAGGTTATTTAGCATAAAATAAGAAATACCTACTGTATGGTGAATGGGTTAGTATCATTTGTCACAGGTCAACTGGTTAACCCATTCAACTCTTAGGTGTCTAAGAAGTGAATTTGGATTTCTGAGCCATGGCTTAAAATATGAGAATGACAGGCACCTGGCAAGAGCACCTAATAATTATGGCAAGGATATATTTTCTGGGATCTAATTAGTTTAATCAAAGAGGTTTCCAGCTAAAAAGAAAAGAGGGTGGAAAAGAATTTGTTGTTGTTACTGTTGAATCATTTCAGTTGTTTTGGACTCTCCAGGATCCCATTTGGGGTTTTCTTGGCAAAGATAGTTTACTTACTTTACAGATGATGAAACTGAAGCAAATAGGGATAAATAATTTGTTAGATTTGAACTCAGGTCCTCCTGACTCCAGGGCAAGTGCGTGTGTATGTGCACGTGCGTGCATTTCCCAATTAGATACCATATAGAAAAGCTACAAAGAAGGGAGAGGAAAAACAGTTGAGACACCCAGAAACTCATATGAAATAAAGTCCAGGAAGGAAGCCAATATGGAAAAAAAAAAAGCAACAAACAAACAAAAACCCTCTAGCATCCTGCCTATCCACAAAATGTAAAAAGTTTAAGCAACAAACAAGAGAAACTAAAAAGGCCTAAAGTAAAGAGGCAAATTTGACCTCATAGATAACCTCTGAGATTTGGTGAAATGAAATCCATAACCAGACTGGGTTCTGGATAGGCGCATTGTACTCAAAAGAAAAATAATAGATAAATGCAGGGGAGAATAGAACACTATATTAAGAAAGTATATTCGTGGGAAGAAAGTCAGGAACCAGAGACAGTACCATAACAGAAGATATTTGGGTAAAAAGAGAAAAAGAAAATGATTTTGTTACTGGAATATATTCCAGACCACCTGAGCATAAACAGGAAATAGATGAGAGATTTAAGAAATAATTACAAGCATGGCATAGGGACCTAATAGGGTAATAACAGGGAACTTCCATTATATAGACATCAGCTGGGATTCTTTCTCTGCCAAAAGCAGAGTAATTAACAACTCCTTGACTTAACCTGGTGATAATTTCATCCTTCAAAATGGGGACAATGGGAAAGTCTATTTTGTTTCTGATTCTCACTAACAGGGAGGAACTGGTCTCTGAGATGAAAATGATAGAACCATTGGAGGAAAAGAGTATTTCATGGTCTTGTAAAAAACATTATCAGAATTTTGAAAAGTCAGAAGGAACTGGAGTGGACAAGGGTATTTAAAGCCAAAAAAGGGGGGATTTTTAAGGCTACCGTGGGGAAAAGGAGAATAAAAGAAGGAATAGGACATTTGCTTGGGGGGGGGGGAGTGATGGTGGAGATAAGACAATGATCTCTATCGATAAACAGAAGGCAGAGCTATTCAATCCTTATTTTGCTTCTGCTTTTTTTCTCTTAAGAAGAATGACCTTGGTATTGGAAATGACATGATACAGATGACTTCTGGGGAATGGATACCCAAGATAAGCAAGAAGATAGTAAGAGAGTGGCTACTTGTCATTTATGAATTCAAGTCACCCAGCCTGGATGAATTATATCCTTAGATGTCGACAGCTTTTTCAATGATGTCTGAAAGGTCATGGAAGATGGGAGCAGAGCCACAAGACTAGAGAAGAGCAAATGGTGCTGGAATTTCCAAAAAATGAAAGAGAAAAAAGTTTGCTAACTATAAGCCAGTGAGTTTGATTTTAATTCCTTTGAATTCAATCCTTTGAAAATTCAAGTTGCATCTAAGAAGATAAAACTCAGTGGAGATAAATGTGAAAAATCTTAGACTTACAAAAACACACACACATACACACACATTAACTTCACAAATACAAATGGGAAGCAAATGGCTAGATATCAGTTGTTTTGAAAAACAATCTAGTGGTTTTAATGGACCACACAGTTGATGTGATCTAGCAATGTAATAAGTCAGCCAAAAAAGTTAATGTAAACTTGGGCTGCAAAAGAGAAACATAATTTCCAGGCATTCCCACTGAACCCTGCCTTCATCAGACTTCAACTGATATACAATGTTCAGTTCTGCGTGCCACAGTTTAAGAAAGACATTAAGAAGGATTCCAGTAATCCAGAGAAAGACAATGAGGATGATGAAAGGTCTCAAGTCCATGACATATAAGAGTCAAATGAAAACTGAGGGCATGCTTAGCCTGGAGAAAACTAGAAGTAGAGTAAAGACATAATAACTGTCTTCAAGTATTTGAAGGACTTCCATGTGGTGGAGGGATTATACTTATTCTATTTGGACTCAGGGAAAGAATCGGGCAATGGTCGGAAGTTACAAAGAGATGCTAATAATGAGAACTGACCCAAAGTGGAGTATGCTGATTCTCTCTCCCTGCAAATCTTCTAAGAGAGTAGAAAACCACTTGTCCATTCTGCAATACTGGAGATGCCTTCCACATAGGGGTAGGATTAGGTAGCCACTGAGGTCCCTTCCAGTTCTCAAAATTCTATGAAATTCTGAGATGAGTTTTCACACTGGGGTAGAAAGACAAGCTGGTCACTCATATCTACAGAAATTATGTCTTTCAAGTGTCTTGGTTTTGAAACTAGCTGTCACCTTCATTACTCAATTGAAACTGCTCTTTCCAAAGTTTCTTAAAGATCTTTTGATTACCAGCTCTTCATCCTTCTTGATGCCTGTCTCTGCTGTATTTAACACTGAAGATCACCCTGCTTCCTGGACCTTATCTCTGGGGTTTTGTGATACTACTCCCTGTTCTCCAATTTATCTGCTTTCTCTCAGTCATCATCCATAACCCTATCCTAGACTGTGAGTGTTCCCTAAAGCTTTGTCCTGGATTCCCTTCTTTCTCTACCCCTTTCTAATGTCTATTCACATGACTGGAAAATTTCCATATCCATCCCAAGTCTCTGACTTGAGTTTTAGTCCTGTATCAGAAAGCCTACCACATAATAGATGCTTAATATATGCAAGCTGAGTGAATGAGTACTTACTAGACATGACAAACTCAGTGCTCCACATATCTGAAACTCAATATATCCAAAATAGAATTTATCATCTTGCCCTCCCAAACTCAAACTCTGTTAAAATATCCTATTTCAATTTAAGGCACCACCATTCTTTCTTTCTCCCACATTCATAACCTTTGTGTTTTCCTTGATTCATTACCTTCCTTGACTCCATATCATGTCCAACCTGTGGCCAGATCTTGGCATTCCTGCACTTCCTTTTCATCTCTGCCTCACTGAATCTCTCTCCTCCTTCAAGACTCAGTGAAGCACCCTCTTCTACATGAAACCTTTCTTGATCCCCTCAGCTATCAGTAGCCTTATTCCACAACTGCCTTATATTCATTCTTTCTATGTTTATTGAGGCATTTCTTGTCTCTTCCATAAGAATGTCAGCTCCTAAGGAATAGAGATTAGCTCATTCTGTGTATTTTTATGCCCCAAAGCTAACCCCATGCTCTGCTTGGCTTTCAATGTCTTTCATAACTTGACCCCTTCCCATTCTTCAGCTTTCTTGCACTTTACTCCCCTCCACATACTGTGATACAGTGACACTGGATTCATTGCTTTTCCTTGAAAAGACAATTCTATCTCCTAACTTCAGGCACTTTCACTGGCTGTCTCCCATGCCTGACACTCTGCCTCATATCCACCTCCTAGTTTCCCTGGTTTCCTTAAAGTCTCAAGTAATGTTCCATCTTCTATAAAAAATCTTTCCCTGTGCCCCTAACTGTTATTAATAGCTCCCTCTAAGATAATCCTCAATTTAGCCTGTTATATGTCTTATTTACACATAGTTACTTGCATGATTCATCAGACTGTGAGGTCTTTGGGAGCAGTGACTATGTTTTACTTTCCTTTCTATCTCTAGTGTTTAACAATATGCCAGGCCCATAGTAGGTGCTTTAAAAAAATGCTAGCTGACTGACTCAGATTAATCCTTTCACAACTGTTTAATAAATTACCATACTAGTACACTGAACAGCAACTAAATGGGAAGCTAGGCTCACTCATGTGACAGGATACAGAATACAGTTTATTATTACCTGTAGGTTGTATCCATGACTCACACAAAAATATTTAAGAACCTGGGTCATAGAGAGCTGTCTAGAGGCATTGATACCCACACAGCTAGTATACATCAGAGGTAGGCACTGAATCCAGGTGTTCTGAATGCAAGGTTGACCCTCTATCTCAGTGGTTCTCAACCTTCCTAATGCCGCGCCCCTTTAATACTCGTATGTGGGCGTATCTGCATGTGGGCGGATGTGCCTGGAGACCGGTAAAGGAGCAGTGTCTTGGTTCCTAAGACCATTGGAAATATGTGTTTTCCTGTGGTCTTAGGCAACCCCGTTTGACCCCCAGGTTGAGAACCACTGTGTCTATCTTCATTATGTCCTATAGCTTCTCACCATAGCAAGAGATACATTAATTACATCCTGATTCTACATTTTAATTATTCTGTGCTTTGCACTGCATGATTTCATTCTAAGTAATAGAAGAGAAAAATACTTATCTGGTCACTTCATTCTTTTCCTGACAAAAAATTGTTATCTATTCTCTTCAGATCATCTGGGGACATTGCAATGGTGTAGTTGTGCTTTCTCGTTGGGTAAACAAGAGTAGAAAAATATAAGCTCTAGGCAACTTGTGCCTTCGGTTATGAATGAGGGCCCAGGGTTACCACGGAGTCTGGATGAGAAGGCCACAGGTGTATAGTAAACAGCTTCCCCACTAATTAACAAATTTGATTTGTGCACGACCTATGTAAGCAACTGAGCCTGACTCTAGGAGTTCACTGACTAAACAAGAGAAGGTAGTGGCAACATAAGTTTTGAGACATTTTCTATAAGCAGAAAGTTGACCATTCCTCCAGGATACTGATTTGCTATATTCTACCATCTGGACTGTTTTGGAAATGCCCTGGCATTCAGTGGTGTTAAAGGTAAAGGGGATAAAAGAAAGGAAAAGGGAAGGAGTCCCTGTGTGAAGAATTTATTGTAATTATTTGCAGCAGTTGCAAATTATGTATAAATGCTAAACAGGGTGAACTTTCCCCTGGGGTGAATGACAAATGGGACCATTAAGAACCCCTAGTTGATTTTAAGTATTCAATCAAAAAGCATGTTGTAAAGAGTGCACAAAAATTATCTTTGCATTTGTAGACTGTACCTCAGGAATATTCTCTGCTTCTGGCAAGTAATTTTATCATATCACAAAGAAAAGTAAAAATAGCTTTGACTTTTTAAGAACCTAAATGATCTCTCTCAGGTGCCCTCCAGCTCTAACATTCTATGAATCTTAAGTATAAAAATTAAATTGTCTATCATAATATTCCTTCACCAATATTTCCTCAATTTTTTAAACACATCAATTTCATATTTGTCTTTTTAGGAAGTACCTTATCCCTAAATGTAAAATATTATTTCTGAATTATAATCAAAGGGATCAATAGACAATTATGTAAAACAGTGGATGGAGTGTTTTACTTAAAAGTTAGGAATATCTTAAGTATGAAGCCTGCCTCAGACACTAACGATATGACCTCGGGTAAATAATCTCTCAGCCTCATTTTCTTTTTCTATAAATTAGGATGATACTAAATACTTCGCTGGGTTCTTATGAGGATCAAATGAGCCCCCAAAATATTAAAGTGCCATATAAATGCTTGCTATTAATAATAATAGTAATATTCAATAATAATCATTTATCTTCTGGCTAAGACAATAGTAATGTATCTTCTGATTTGTAATAAAAAGGTACTCAGAAGATATCTTGATTTTTTTAGTTAAAAAAGATATGTAAGAATAAAGAAATTTATTTTTAGATATTTCTAGAAATATACATGGGTTTGTTGATTTCATATCAAGGAAATCATAGAGCTGGACATTCTACCAGACAAGCTAAAACTAAAGGCATCATCAAAAAAGTCTCTTCCCCAATAAATCCTGATAAATCCTTAATGGAGGCACTGGAGACTTTCTGATACATCTTGCACTCAGATAAGAATTATGACCCCTTTAAAATAAAAGGCATGTCTTCCATAAAGGCTACTGACAGCTTGGGAATAGCATGGAAAATGTCAACTGAGGTTTTGTGAATATGAATAAGAAAAGAAAGTACTCTCTTTCCTGACAAAAGGAGGGGAATACAATGAATGCATCAAAAAATTTCCTCTGATCCTCTGCTGCCTTTCTACAGAGTGCAGCCTCTTTTAGGATGAAAGTAAATCATACTTTTAGTGGCAGTGAGAAGGGTGTATATTCAGGCAGCCCTGGGTCCCAATCCAGCCTTTGACACTTCCTAGGTAAGTGAGCCAGCACAAGTCACCTAACGTCAATGTGCCTCAGACAGCCCTCACAATTTAATAATCACCAAGGGCTGTGATCTTCATAGATGGAGGGAATTGATAGATGGATGGAGTTCCCTATACCAACAAAATCAGAGATTCTTCACATTTTTGCAAAGGTGTTCTTACTCAGCAGAAAGCTCTACCGAAATAGCAAAGGATCCTTGAGATTACTTCTTTGCTCCTCTGCTCAAAAATCTTCAACAACTCCCAACTTTTGCTGAGAAAGCAAACTCTCTGCCTGGCATTCAAGGCATGCACAATATGGTAGCATCTTAGCTTTCTAGGTTAATCCTCTCCACATACTTGAGGGTATAGCTAAAACTGAAGGACTCTTGCCCACAACATGCCCTGTGTTCTACCTCCCTGCTCCCATTGCTGCCTATGTCATAAATGTCCTCCTTCGCATCACCTACTGAATTGCTATTCATCTTTTACATTCCTAGTTCTGATTCTTCCATGAAGCTTTATCTGATCTGTCCTTTCTATACCCTTGCTGACAAAAACTGCCCCCCTCAGGCCGAGCATAGCACTTCATTTTGTACTTCAGTAATAGCCTTATTTATCATATATTATTTGGTGTCACCATTCTATGTCTTCTTCCCTCCCCCCTTCAAGACTGCAATCTCCATGAGGGCAGGGAATATGTCTTTTATCTACTATTACACTCCTAGTGGACAGTTCAGTAGCTACTTAATAAAATTTTATCCAAATAACTTTACTGTTGGATGATACTGTTGTGATATCATGTATGTTACCTAGGCCAAGATTGTTGAGAAATTATCCATTATATCATTTGGGAAATACCAAGCCAATAAGAGAGAAAGATAAGGGAAGGGAAGGGGAAGGGAAGGGGAAGGGAAAGGGAAGGGGAAGCGAAGGGAAGGGGAAGGGAAGGGGAAGCGAAGGGAAGGGGAAGCGAAGGGAAGGGGAAGCGAAGGGAAGGGAAGGGGGAAGGTGATTGGAAAGGGAAATAGGAAAGGAGCCCCAAATTTTAAAATGGACATAATGTTAATTTACCCAAGTAGGGAAAAAAAAAACTATGGGTCAACTCAAGCTGCATTCAAAATATACTTTATTTAGGACATTTATGTTTCAATAGAAATACTTTAAATAAGTATAAGAGGCCAATATATTTATTTCTTAGGTCCTCTGTTTCAACATATCTGTGATCTGTGGCACATGTAGTCCTTCTACCAGTGCAGATCACAATGTGTAATCTCTCTCTTTCCTTAAGCCTTTCATGGAGGAACCAGCCAATGCACTGACTGCTTTCCTCTGGATCTTCACAGACACCAGGATAGCACTAGGCAAAGCCAAGCTCTTTTGTGTAACTACAGATCTCACTTAGATACCTGTTCTAGGGATTGATGAAATGAATACAACATCATCCATAAACAAGAACATCTGAGAACCACTATATGAATATGCAATTCATTTCCCCCCTGCCCTCTCCATAGCAATGAGAATCACCTTTGGTGAGCATATGTTTCTCTCTATGGTGCCTCGCTTGAAGTTGGTACTCAGTAGATCATAAAATAAAGTTATCTCCATGGTCTTGGCATCATGCATGATTTTAACATATTTATGGGAGTTACCTTGCTTGAGAGGAGCCAATAAAACTACATTTTAGTGTAGTGAACCAAATGGTCTCTTGCAATCAACAAATGCCAGACACATTGACATTTCTATAGTTTTCTAGTAATTGTGTTACTGTTAAGATGAAAATAGCTATAGAAAAGTATCTATACAAACTGGCCTGTTGCTTCACAAACTTTCATCTGGGACACCCTCAATGTATAAACAATTCTCATATAGATTATATAGACACAAGAATGTTGGATTTGGATGAGCAGTTACTAAGCTCTTTTCAGTTGCTTTTCTTTGGAAATAGCTACACCCATACTCTTGTCCATCCTTTAGAAATCTCTTCTCCAAAAGGTCTTACAAAATGGTGTCTGGAGGCCTTGAAAATTGTATTACCTCCAGGACAGAAGCCGTGAGGTCTATACACTTTTCACAAAGTCTAGATACTTTTCTTAAATTCTATTGCCACTTACATAGGATATCAAGAGATTGGAATCCAACTGCTAATAAAATAGAAGACTTTGGAAATACTCGTACATCTGTTCCATTTCACCTCTATTTGTTGTTCTCCTTCCTAGAAACGCTTAGCGGGTTTCTTTTCTCCTTGACTGCTTGTCACTGTTTTAGAAGGCAACATTTCTCATATTTTCTTAATCCTATAATTATATCCTATATTATACTAATTATAATTGCATTACTTATAATTAATTATAATCCTACATTATATCCTATAATAATTTGCAAATATGCTTATCCCCTAACCCAATGTTACCTTTAGCTGGCTCTATCTCTGCAGTTGGCAAGGAAATCAAGTACTGGTTGCCTCAGGCAGCATATGGACTCTTGTGATCTTTTCACTGCAGTGGCTGTTTTGCATTGGTTATACTTCTCTAAGAAATAGTTATTGAGTTAATTCTCTTTATTTTTGCCCATGTCCCATTTCTTCGAACCAAAAGTTTATGTCAATAGATTGGATTCAAAAGTTTGTGCAATAAGTTGGATCAAAGGTCTTAAATCATATTTGGTCTCTTCTTATCTTTATCATTTCTTCTAGTTTTGATTTGCTTCTTTTTCTTAATCAGTTGGTCATATGGCTAGTTACTAAGGCATTACATAAAGACATTCAGAGCTCCTGGAGAGAATTAAACATTTGTTAAAAATATGTCCTATTAATTATAAATCCGACTGCTCCACATCAAGGATATTAGAAAGGATCTATGAAAGGCAGAAAGAATATCTTTAATACTGTCTCTATTAATGGCATCCAGAAGACCAGATTTAATTTATGTGCTGAAAAATAATTTTCACTTTTATAAAATAGATATAATTTTATGCCCTGCATTGATTGTGTTTTTATAGATAGACACTATGTCTTGTGGGCCCAACTGAATCAAATTCATCAACTAGTATTAACAAAATGGAGATTAAACTTATTTCATTAAAAGAGCCAGAGATACAACCAAGTTGAATACACTTCTATCCCTTGAAAAAAAATGCAACACTGAAAAACCTCTTTAGTGCTTCCTCTCTACTAGCTGCCAACATGCAAATGTGCCCCCATCTTATTTATGTCTGAGGCTAGAATATTCATGGCTTTTGTCTCTAGACTTCAAAAAGTCCATTGTTAATAAATCCAGGACTCTGTAACAAATTTCCACCAATCTGGCATGGAAATTAATGCCCAAATTATGTTTTACAGCTTGAGAGTCCTGAAATGGAGATAAATGACAAATACAAGGTTTGTCTGATTAAAGCAATAAGACTGATTTGATTAGACATGATAAAAAGTTTTGATTTCAAGATAACCTGTCACATTGAAATGGAAAGGTGCCCAAACACAGGGCTCACAACAAAACAAAATATAGTCTCCACAACAGACTCCTCATCTTCTCTATGAAATTCAACTTTTCTTTGTGGATGGAAAGTAATTATCAGAAATCAATTGAAGTGATTGTTTTATGCTTGCATGGAGTGAGTTCCCATATACAAAGATTATTCCAATTATCACTAATTAAAGTGATCTCATCAAGAAAACCAAAGATGTTTTGTTGTGCTTTTTTTTTTTTTCTTTCTTAAACTCAAAATTATCTTCTGTAGAGGCATTTAAAGCATCTGGCTCAATCACTTTGGCAGTTAGTGGCATGGGGTTTAATGCTGTATAAATAGAAATAGTCTTTGTGTGATATCTAACAAGTAGTTTTGTTTGTTTGTTTTCAACTCAAAATTTCATCTACCATAGGAAAGTTGGCAGAATTCAAGGTGTAAATTAGTGGGTTATTTTGAACTGAGGTCTTCACTCTTCAAAATTAAACCCCTTGAAAATTAAACACAATCTATATACATCAGTCTAGGAGAAAAGAGGGAGAAAAAAATAAAACCTCCTAACATCTATTTCTGGTATTTTTCCACCCAGCCCTGAAGCAGAGAATGGGAACAGTGATGGCTATGCAGAAGTAGAACCAGGATTGATAAATAACATGGAAGAAAGGACAGAGGACAAGATCCTAAAGACATCATTCTTCCTCCTCCAAATATAGTCACAAAGGGAAGACTTTTGTCCTGGATCTCAAGATTTATAAATTTCCTCATCTTTAGGACAGGGAACTTCTACTGATGCAAAAATTTGCTTGGATCCAACCATTCTGGTGGACAATTTGAAACTATGCTGAAAGGGCTATAAAACTGTACATACCTTTTGGCCCAACAATACACTTCTAGATCTGTATTCCAAAGAGATTTTTAAAGAGATAGTAATAATGGGAAAAGGAGCCACATGTATGAAAATATTTATAGCAACTCTTCCTTGTGGCGACCAAGAATTAGAAGTTGAGAAGATGCCCATCAGTTGGGGAATGGCTCAACAAATTGTGGTATAAGAATATGAGGGAATACCATTGTTCTATAAGAAATGATAAGCAGACAGATTACAGAAAAACCTAGGAAGACATCCATGAATTGATGCTGAGTAAAGTGAGTTGAACTAGAACATTGTGTACAGAAATAGCAACACTGTGTGATGACTAACTTTGATAAACTTAGCTCTTCTCAGCAATGCAAAGATCTAAGACAATTCCAAAAGACTCATCCACATCCAGAGAAAGAACTATGGAGTCAGAGTAAGGATCAAAGCAAATTATTTGTTTCTCTGTTTCTCTCCCTCTCTCTCTCTTTCTCTCTCTCTGTCTCTCTGTCTATCTCTCTCTTTCTCTGTCTGTCTGTCTGTCTCTCTCTCTTTCTCTTTCTCTTTCTTTCTCTGTTCTTTCTCGTGGCTTCTCCCATTTGTTCTAATTCTTTACAATATGATTAATGTGGAAATATGTGTAATATGAATGTATATGTATAGCCTACATCAGATTGCATGCCATCTTGGGAAGGGGGGGTGAAGAGGGAGGAGGAGAAAATTCAGAACTCAAAATCTTATGGAAGTGAATGCTAAAAACTAAAAACAAATAAATAATGTTTTTTTAAAAAGAAAGAAAATAAATAAATAAATAATTTCCCTTGGTCCTTTGGGGGATTTGCAAATTTCAGACCTTTTAGTTATTAAGATACACATACTATTTAAATTTTGTGC
>JAQQSV010001798.1:23417-46933 GCA_028646515.1 Pseudochirops corinnae
GCTCCACGTGACCACATTCAGCCTATTAGGGAACAGAGTATACTTTCAAATATCCAAGGGTCCTCAGAGTCACGTAGCCACTCTAGCAAAGGGCCTAGGGGCAGGGAAGATCTTTAGATTCCCATAACACCCTGTAAGAATAGCCTGAAATTATGGATGAAATCATAGCTAATATAAATAAAATTTCAGTATCTTCAAAGCACAAAATTTAAATAGTATGTGTATCTTAATAACTAAAAGGTCTGAAATTTGCAAATCCCCCAAAGGACCAAGGGAAATTATTTATTTATTTATTTTCTTTCTTTTTAAAAAAACATTATTTATTTGTTTTTAGTTTTTAGCATTCACTTCCATAAGATTTTGAGTTCTGAATTTTCTCCTCCTCCCTCTTCACCCCCCCTTCCCAAGATGGCATGCAATCTGATGTAGGCTATACATATACATTCATATTACACATATTTCCACATTAATCATATTGTAAAGAATTAGAACAAATGGGAGAAGCCACGAGAAAGAACAGAGAAAGAAAGAGAAAGAGAAAGAGAGAGAGACAGACAGACAGACAGAGAAAGAGAGAGATAGACAGAGAGACAGAGAGAGAGAAAGAGAGAGAGAGGGAGAGAAACAGAGAAACAAATAATTTGCTTTGATCCTTACTCTGACTCCATAGTTCTTTCTCTGGATGTGGATGAGTCTTTTGGAATTGTCTTAGATCTTTGCATTGCTGAGAAGAGCTAAGTTTATCAAAGTTAGTCATCACACAGTGTTGCTATTTCTGTACACAATGTTCTAGTTCAACTCACTTTACTCAGCATCAATTCATGGATGTCTTCCTAGGTTTTTCTGTAATCTGTCTGCTTATCATTTCTTATAGAACAATGGTATTCCCTCATATTCTTATACCACAATTTGTTGAGCCATTCCCCAACTGATGGGCATCTTCTCAACTTCTAATTCTTGGTCGCCACAAGGAAGAGTTGCTATAAATATTTTCATACATGTGGCTCCTTTTCCCATTATTACTATCTCTTTAAAAATCTCTTTGGAATACAGATCTAGAAGTGTATTGTTGGGCCAAAAGGTATGTACAGTTTTATAGCCCTTTCAGCATAGTTTCAAATTGTCCACCAGAATGGTTGGATCCAAGCAAATTTTTGCATCAGTAGAAGTTCCCTGTCCTAAAGATGAGGAAATTTATAAATCTTGAGATCCAGGACAAAAGTCTTCCCTTTGTGACTATATTTGGAGGAGGAAGAATGATGTCTTTAGGATCTTGTCCTCTGTCCTTTCTTCCATGTTATTTATCAATCCTGGTTCTACTTCTGCATAGCCATCACTGTTCCCATTCTCTGCTTCAGGGCTGGGTGGAAAAATACCAGAAATAGATGTTAGGAGGTTTTATTTTTTTCTCCCTCTTTTCTCCTAGACTGATGTATATAGATTGTGTTTAATTTTCAAGGGGTTTAATTTTGAAGAGTGAAGACCTCAGTTCAAAATAACCCACTAATTTACACCTTGAATTCTGCCAACTTTCCTATGGTAGATGAAATTTTGAGTTGAAAACAAACAAACAAAACTACTTGTTAGATATCACACAAAGACTATTTCTATTTATACAGCATTAAACCCCATGCCACTAACTGCCAAAGTGATTGAGCCAGATGCTTTAAATGCCTCTACAGAAGATAATTTTGAGTTTAAGAAAGAAAAAAAAAAAAAGCACAACAAAACATCTTTGGTTTTCTTGATGAGATCACTTTAATTAGTGATAATTGGAATAATCTTTGTATATGGGAACTCACTCCATGCAAGCATAAAACAATCACTTCAATTGATTTCTGATAATTACTTTCCATCCACAAAGAAAAGTTGAATTTCATAGAGAAGATGAGGAGTCTGTTGTGGAGACTATATTTTGTTTTGTTGTGAGCCCTGTGTTTGGGCACCTTTCCATTTCAATGTGACAGGTTATCTTGAAATCAAAACTTTTTATCATGTCTAATCAAATCAGTCTTATTGCTTTAATCAGACAAACCTTGTATTTGTCATTTATCTCCATTTCAGGACTCTCAAGCTGTAAAACATAATTTGGGCATTAATTTCCATGCCAGATTGGTGGAAATTTGTTACAGAGTCCTGGATTTATTAACAATGGACTTTTTGAAGTCTAGAGACAAAAGCCATGAATATTCTAGCCTCAGACATAAATAAGATGGGGGCACATTTGCATGTTGGCAGCTAGTAGAGAGGAAGCACTAAAGAGGTTTTTCAGTGTTGCATTTTTTTTCAAGGGATAGAAGTGTATTCAACTTGGTTGTATCTCTGGCTCTTTTAATGAAATAAGTTTAATCTCCATTTTGTTAATACTAGTTGATGAATTTGATTCAGTTGGGCCCACAAGACATAGTGTCTATCTATAAAAACACAATCAATGCAGGGCATAAAATTATATCTATTTTATAAAAGTGAAAATTATTTTTCAGCACATAAATTAAATCTGGTCTTCTGGATGCCATTAATAGAGACAGTATTAAAGATATTCTTTCTGCCTTTCATAGATCCTTTCTAATATCCTTGATGTGGAGCAGTCGGATTTATAATTAATAGGACATATTTTTAACAAATGTTTAATTCTCTCCAGGAGCTCTGAATGTCTTTATGTAATGCCTTAGTAACTAGCCATATGACCAACTGATTAAGAAAAAGAAGCAAATCAAAACTAGAAGAAATGATAAAGATAAGAAGAGACCAAATATGATTTAAGACCTTTGATCCAACTTATTGCACAAACTTTTGAATCCAATCTATTGACATAAACTTTTGGTTCGAAGAAATGGGACATGGGCAAAAATAAAGAGAATTAACTCAATAACTATTTCTTAGAGAAGTATAACCAATGCAAAACAGCCACTGCAGTGAAAAGATCACAAGAGTCCATATGCTGCCTGAGGCAACCAGTACTTGATTTCCTTGCCAACTGCAGAGATAGAGCCAGCTAAAGGTAACATTGGGTTAGGGGATAAGCATATTTGCAAATTATTATAGGATATAATGTAGGATTATAATTAATTATAAGTAATGCAATTATAATTAGTATAATATAGGATATAATTATAGGATTAAGAAAATATGAGAAATGTTGCCTTCTAAAACAGTGACAAGCAGTCAAGGAGAAAAGAAACCCGCTAAGCGTTTCTAGGAAGGAGAACAACAAATAGAGGTGAAATGGAACAGATGTACGAGTATTTCCAAAGTCTTCTATTTTATTAGCAGTTGGATTCCAATCTCTTGATATCCTATGTAAGTGGCAATAGAATTTAAGAAAAGTATCTAGACTTTGTGAAAAGTGTATAGACCTCACGGCTTCTGTCCTGGAGGTAATACAATTTTCAAGGCCTCCAGACACCATTTTGTAAGACCTTTTGGAGAAGAGATTTCTAAAGGATGGACAAGAGTATGGGTGTAGCTATTTCCAAAGAAAAGCAACTGAAAAGAGCTTAGTAACTGCTCATCCAAATCCAACATTCTTGTGTCTATATAATCTATATGAGAATTGTTTATACATTGAGGGTGTCCCAGATGAAAGTTTGTGAAGCAACAGGCCAGTTTGTATAGATACTTTTCTATAGCTATTTTCATCTTAACAGTAACACAATTACTAGAAAACTATAGAAATGTCAATGTGTCTGGCATTTGTTGATTGCAAGAGACCATTTGGTTCACTACACTAAAATGTAGTTTTATTGGCTCCTCTCAAGCAAGGTAACTCCCATAAATATGTTAAAATCATGCATGATGCCAAGACCATGGAGATAACTTTATTTTATGATCTACTGAGTACCAACTTCAAGCGAGGCACCATAGAGAGAAACATATGCTCACCAAAGGTGATTCTCATTGCTATGGAGAGGGCAGGGGGGAAATGAATTGCATATTCATATAGTGGTTCTCAGATGTTCTTGTTTATGGATGATGTTGTATTCATTTCATCAATCCCTAGAACAGGTATCTAAGTGAGATCTGTAGTTACACAAAAGAGCTTGGCTTTGCCTAGTGCTATCCTGGTGTCTGTGAAGATCCAGAGGAAAGCAGTCAGTGCATTGGCTGGTTCCTCCATGAAAGGCTTAAGGAAAGAGAGAGATTACACATTGTGATCTGCACTGGTAGAAGGACTACATGTGCCACAGATCACAGATATGTTGAAACAGAGGACCTAAGAAATAAATATATTGGCCTCTTATACTTATTTAAAGTATTTCTATTGAAACATAAATGTCCTAAATAAAGTATATTTTGAATGCAGCTTGAGTTGACCCATAGTTTTTTTTTTCCCTACTTGGGTAAATTAACATTATGTCCATTTTAAAATTTGGGGCTCCTTTCCTATTTCCCTTTCCAATCACCTTCCCCCTTCCCTTCCCTTCGCTTCCCCTTCCCTTCGCTTCCCCTTCCCTTCGCTTCCCCTTCCCTTCCCCTTCCCTTCGCTTCCCCTTCCCTTTCCCTTCCCCTTCCCTTCCCCTTCCCTTCCCTTATCTTTCTCTCTTATTGGCTTGGTATTTCCCAAATGATATAATGGATAATTTCTCAACAATCTTGGCCTAGGTAACATACATGATATCACAACAGTATCATCCAACAGTAAAGTTATTTGGATAAAATTTTATTAAGTAGCTACTGAACTGTCCACTAGGAGTGTAATAGTAGATAAAAGACATATTCCCTGCCCTCATGGAGATTGCAGTCTTGAAGGGGGGAGGGAAGAAGACATAGAATGGTGACACCAAATAATATATGATAAATAAGGCTATTACTGAAGTACAAAATGAAGTGCTATGCTCGGCCTGAGGGGGGCAGTTTTTGTCAGCAAGGGTATAGAAAGGACAGATCAGATAAAGCTTCATGGAAGAATCAGAACTAGGAATGTAAAAGATGAATAGCAATTCAGTAGGTGATGCGAAGGAGGACATTTATGACATAGGCAGCAATGGGAGCAGGGAGGTAGAACACAGGGCATGTTGTGGGCAAGAGTCCTTCAGTTTTAGCTATACCCTCAAGTATGTGGAGAGGATTAACCTAGAAAGCTAAGATGCTACCATATTGTGCATGCCTTGAATGCCAGGCAGAGAGTTTGCTTTCTCAGCAAAAGTTGGGAGTTGTTGAAGATTTTTGAGCAGAGGAGCAAAGAAGTAATCTCAAGGATCCTTTGCTATTTCGGTAGAGCTTTCTGCTGAGTAAGAACACCTTTGCAAAAATGTGAAGAATCTCTGATTTTGTTGGTATAGGGAACTCCATCCATCTATCAATTCCCTCCATCTATGAAGATCACAGCCCTTGGTGATTATTAAATTGTGAGGGCTGTCTGAGGCACATTGACGTTAGGTGACTTGTGCTGGCTCACTTACCTAGGAAGTGTCAAAGGCTGGATTGGGACCCAGGGCTGCCTGAATATACACCCTTCTCACTGCCACTAAAAGTATGATTTACTTTCATCCTAAAAGAGGCTGCACTCTGTAGAAAGGCAGCAGAGGATCAGAGGAAATTTTTTGATGCATTCATTGTATTCCCCTCCTTTTGTCAGGAAAGAGAGTACTTTCTTTTCTTATTCATATTCACAAAACCTCAGTTGACATTTTCCATGCTATTCCCAAGCTGTCAGTAGCCTTTATGGAAGACATGCCTTTTATTTTAAAGGGGTCATAATTCTTATCTGAGTGCAAGATGTATCAGAAAGTCTCCAGTGCCTCCATTAAGGATTTATCAGGATTTATTGGGGAAGAGACTTTTTTGATGATGCCTTTAGTTTTAGCTTGTCTGGTAGAATGTCCAGCTCTATGATTTCCTTGATATGAAATCAACAAACCCATGTATATTTCTAGAAATATCTAAAAATAAATTTCTTTATTCTTACATATCTTTTTTAACTAAAAAAATCAAGATATCTTCTGAGTACCTTTTTATTACAAATCAGAAGATACATTACTATTGTCTTAGCCAGAAGATAAATGATTATTATTGAATATTACTATTATTATTAATAGCAAGCATTTATATGGCACTTTAATATTTTGGGGGCTCATTTGATCCTCATAAGAACCCAGCGAAGTATTTAGTATCATCCTAATTTATAGAAAAAGAAAATGAGGCTGAGAGATTATTTACCCGAGGTCATATCGTTAGTGTCTGAGGCAGGCTTCATACTTAAGATATTCCTAACTTTTAAGTAAAACACTCCATCCACTGTTTTACATAATTGTCTATTGATCCCTTTGATTATAATTCAGAAATAATATTTTACATTTAGGGATAAGGTACTTCCTAAAAAGACAAATATGAAATTGATGTGTTTAAAAAATTGAGGAAATATTGGTGAAGGAATATTATGATAGACAATTTAATTTTTATACTTAAGATTCATAGAATGTTAGAGCTGGAGGGCACCTGAGAGAGATCATTTAGGTTCTTAAAAAGTCAAAGCTATTTTTACTTTTCTTTGTGATATGATAAAATTACTTGCCAGAAGCAGAGAATATTCCTGAGGTACAGTCTACAAATGCAAAGATAATTTTTGTGCACTCTTTACAACATGCTTTTTGATTGAATACTTAAAATCAACTAGGGGTTCTTAATGGTCCCATTTGTCATTCACCCCAGGGGAAAGTTCACCCTGTTTAGCATTTATACATAATTTGCAACTGCTGCAAATAATTACAATAAATTCTTCACACAGGGACTCCTTCCCTTTTCCTTTCTTTTATCCCCTTTACCTTTAACACCACTGAATGCCAGGGCATTTCCAAAACAGTCCAGATGGTAGAATATAGCAAATCAGTATCCTGGAGGAATGGTCAACTTTCTGCTTATAGAAAATGTCTCAAAACTTATGTTGCCACTACCTTCTCTTGTTTAGTCAGTGAACTCCTAGAGTCAGGCTCAGTTGCTTACATAGGTCGTGCACAAATCAAATTTGTTAATTAGTGGGGAAGCTGTTTACTATACACCTGTGGCCTTCTCATCCAGACTCCGTGGTAACCCTGGGCCCTCATTCATAACCGAAGGCACAAGTTGCCTAGAGCTTATATTTTTCTACTCTTGTTTACCCAACGAGAAAGCACAACTACACCATTGCAATGTCCCCAGATGATCTGAAGAGAATAGATAACAATTTTTTGTCAGGAAAAGAATGAAGTGACCAGATAAGTATTTTTCTCTTCTATTACTTAGAATGAAATCATGCAGTGCAAAGCACAGAATAATTAAAATGTAGAATCAGGATGTAATTAATGTATCTCTTGCTATGGTGAGAAGCTATAGGACATAATGAAGATAGACACAGTGGTTCTCAACCTGGGGGTCAAACGGGGTTGCCTAAGACCACAGGAAAACACATATTTCCAATGGTCTTAGGAACCAAGACACTGCTCCTTTACCGGTCTCCAGGCACATCCGCCCACATGCAGATACGCCCACATACGAGTATTAAAGGGGCGCGGCATTAGGAAGGTTGAGAACCACTGAGATAGAGGGTCAACCTTGCATTCAGAACACCTGGATTCAGTGCCTACCTCTGATGTATACTAGCTGTGTGGGTATCAATGCCTCTAGACAGCTCTCTATGACCCAGGTTCTTAAATATTTTTGTGTGAGTCATGGATACAACCTACAGGTAATAATAAACTGTATTCTGTATCCTGTCACATGAGTGAGCCTAGCTTCCCATTTAGTTGCTGTTCAGTGTACTAGTATGGTAATTTATTAAACAGTTGTGAAAGGATTAATCTGAGTCAGTCAGCTAGCATTTTTTTAAAGCACCTACTATGGGCCTGGCATATTGTTAAACACTAGAGATAGAAAGGAAAGTAAAACATAGTCACTGCTCCCAAAGACCTCACAGTCTGATGAATCATGCAAGTAACTATGTGTAAATAAGACATATAACAGGCTAAATTGAGGATTATCTTAGAGGGAGCTATTAATAACAGTTAGGGGCACAGGGAAAGATTTTTTATAGAAGATGGAACATTACTTGAGACTTTAAGGAAACCAGGGAAACTAGGAGGTGGATATGAGGCAGAGTGTCAGGCATGGGAGACAGCCAGTGAAAGTGCCTGAAGTTAGGAGATAGAATTGTCTTTTCAAGGAAAAGCAATGAATCCAGTGTCACTGTATCACAGTATGTGGAGGGGAGTAAAGTGCAAGAAAGCTGAAGAATGGGAAGGGGTCAAGTTATGAAAGACATTGAAAGCCAAGCAGAGCATGGGGTTAGCTTTGGGGCATAAAAATACACAGAATGAGCTAATCTCTATTCCTTAGGAGCTGACATTCTTATGGAAGAGACAAGAAATGCCTCAATAAACATAGAAAGAATGAATATAAGGCAGTTGTGGAATAAGGCTACTGATAGCTGAGGGGATCAAGAAAGGTTTCATGTAGAAGAGGGTGCTTCACTGAGTCTTGAAGGAGGAGAGAGATTCAGTGAGGCAGAGATGAAAAGGAAGTGCAGGAATGCCAAGATCTGGCCACAGGTTGGACATGATATGGAGTCAAGGAAGGTAATGAATCAAGGAAAACACAAAGGTTATGAATGTGGGAGAAAGAAAGAATGGTGGTGCCTTAAATTGAAATAGGATATTTTAACAGAGTTTGAGTTTGGGAGGGCAAGATGATAAATTCTATTTTGGATATATTGAGTTTCAGATATGTGGAGCACTGAGTTTGTCATGTCTAGTAAGTACTCATTCACTCAGCTTGCATATATTAAGCATCTATTATGTGGTAGGCTTTCTGATACAGGACTAAAACTCAAGTCAGAGACTTGGGATGGATATGGAAATTTTCCAGTCATGTGAATAGACATTAGAAAGGGGTAGAGAAAGAAGGGAATCCAGGACAAAGCTTTAGGGAACACTCACAGTCTAGGATAGGGTTATGGATGATGACTGAGAGAAAGCAGATAAATTGGAGAACAGGGAGTAGTATCACAAAACCCCAGAGATAAGGTCCAGGAAGCAGGGTGATCTTCAGTGTTAAATACAGCAGAGACAGGCATCAAGAAGGATGAAGAGCTGGTAATCAAAAGATCTTTAAGAAACTTTGGAAAGAGCAGTTTCAATTGAGTAATGAAGGTGACAGCTAGTTTCAAAACCAAGACACTTGAAAGACATAATTTCTGTAGATATGAGTGACCAGCTTGTCTTTCTACCCCAGTGTGAAAACTCATCTCAGAATTTCATAGAATTTTGAGAACTGGAAGGGACCTCAGTGGCTACCTAATCCTACCCCTATGTGGAAGGCATCTCCAGTATTGCAGAATGGACAAGTGGTTTTCTACTCTCTTAGAAGATTTGCAGGGAGAGAGAATCAGCATACTCCACTTTGGGTCAGTTCTCATTATTAGCATCTCTTTGTAACTTCCGACCATTGCCCGATTCTTTCCCTGAGTCCAAATAGAATAAGTATAATCCCTCCACCACATGGAAGTCCTTCAAATACTTGAAGACAGTTATTATGTCTTTACTCTACTTCTAGTTTTCTCCAGGCTAAGCATGCCCTCAGTTTTCATTTGACTCTTATATGTCATGGACTTGAGACCTTTCATCATCCTCATTGTCTTTCTCTGGATTACTGGAATCCTTCTTAATGTCTTTCTTAAACTGTGGCACGCAGAACTGAACATTGTATATCAGTTGAAGTCTGATGAAGGCAGGGTTCAGTGGGAATGCCTGGAAATTATGTTTCTCTTTTGCAGCCCAAGTTTACATTAACTTTTTTGGCTGACTTATTACATTGCTAGATCACATCAACTGTGTGGTCCATTAAAACCACTAGATTGTTTTTCAAAACAACTGATATCTAGCCATTTGCTTCCCATTTGTATTTGTGAAGTTAATGTGTGTGTATGTGTGTGTGTTTTTGTAAGTCTAAGATTTTTCACATTTATCTCCACTGAGTTTTATCTTCTTAGATGCAACTTGAATTTTCAAAGGATTGAATTCAAAGGAATTAAAATCAAACTCACTGGCTTATAGTTAGCAAACTTTTTTCTCTTTCATTTTTTGGAAATTCCAGCACCATTTGCTCTTCTCTAGTCTTGTGGCTCTGCTCCCATCTTCCATGACCTTTCAGACATCATTGAAAAAGCTGTCGACATCTAAGGATATAATTCATCCAGGCTGGGTGACTTGAATTCATAAATGACAAGTAGCCACTCTCTTACTATCTTCTTGCTTATCTTGGGTATCCATTCCCCAGAAGTCATCTGTATCATGTCATTTCCAATACCAAGGTCATTCTTCTTAAGAGAAAAAAAGCAGAAGCAAAATAAGGATTGAATAGCTCTGCCTTCTGTTTATCGATAGAGATCATTGTCTTATCTCCACCATCACTCCCCCCCCCCCAAGCAAATGTCCTATTCCTTCTTTTATTCTCCTTTTCCCCACGGTAGCCTTAAAAATCCCCCCTTTTTTGGCTTTAAATACCCTTGTCCACTCCAGTTCCTTCTGACTTTTCAAAATTCTGATAATGTTTTTTACAAGACCATGAAATACTCTTTTCCTCCAATGGTTCTATCATTTTCATCTCAGAGACCAGTTCCTCCCTGTTAGTGAGAATCAGAAACAAAATAGACTTTCCCATTGTCCCCATTTTGAAGGATGAAATTATCACCAGGTTAAGTCAAGGAGTTGTTAATTACTCTGCTTTTGGCAGAGAAAGAATCCCAGCTGATGTCTATATAATGGAAGTTCCCTGTTATTACCCTATTAGGTCCCTATGCCATGCTTGTAATTATTTCTTAAATCTCTCATCTATTTCCTGTTTATGCTCAGGTGGTCTGGAATATATTCCAGTAACAAAATCATTTTCTTTTTCTCTTTTTACCCAAATATCTTCTGTTATGGTACTGTCTCTGGTTCCTGACTTTCTTCCCACGAATATACTTTCTTAATATAGTGTTCTATTCTCCCCTGCATTTATCTATTATTTTTCTTTTGAGTACAATGCGCCTATCCAGAACCCAGTCTGGTTATGGATTTCATTTCACCAAATCTCAGAGGTTATCTATGAGGTCAAATTTGCCTCTTTACTTTAGGCCTTTTTAGTTTCTCTTGTTTGTTGCTTAAACTTTTTACATTTTGTGGATAGGCAGGATGCTAGAGGGTTTTTGTTTGTTTGTTGCTTTTTTTTTTTCCATATTGGCTTCCTTCCTGGACTTTATTTCATATGAGTTTCTGGGTGTCTCAACTGTTTTTCCTCTCCCTTCTTTGTAGCTTTTCTATATGGTATCTAATTGGGAAATGCACGCACGTGCACATACACACGCACTTGCCCTGGAGTCAGGAGGACCTGAGTTCAAATCTAACAAATTATTTATCCCTATTTGCTTCAGTTTCATCATCTGTAAAGTAAGTAAACTATCTTTGCCAAGAAAACCCCAAATGGGATCCTGGAGAGTCCAAAACAACTGAAATGATTCAACAGTAACAACAACAAATTCTTTTCCACCCTCTTTTCTTTTTAGCTGGAAACCTCTTTGATTAAACTAATTAGATCCCAGAAAATATATCCTTGCCATAATTATTAGGTGCTCTTGCCAGGTGCCTGTCATTCTCATATTTTAAGCCATGGCTCAGAAATCCAAATTCACTTCTTAGACACCTAAGAGTTGAATGGGTTAACCAGTTGACCTGTGACAAATGATACTAACCCATTCACCATACAGTAGGTATTTCTTATTTTATGCTAAATAACCTTCATCAGTTCCATTTACATTCATAAGCTTGATGTTAATGAAGGGGAAACTGAGGCACATGATAGTTTATGTGATCTTTTCATGTATTGTAGCTATGATGGGAATAAAGTTTATTGTATACTTTTAGACACCTCTTGTAAGCATCAGCCACTTCAAATAAGCACTTCAAATACACGTGTGTATATTTGTGTATGTATATATGTATATGCATATATACATATTCATATATATCCCATCCCATTAAGAGATCTTCTCTCTCTCGTTTTAATTACCATATTCTATTCCAATATATATTTATCTTTGCTATTCCCATTCTAGTTTTTAGGAAAAAAAATAGTCCTCCCCCAAATGATTTTCTCTCTCTCCCTACCTCTCATTAAACTTCAATTTAGTAGCAATAATCCAGAATTTTCCATGTCTTGGTTAGAACAGTTAAAGAGGTATGTATGATATTTAATTAAATATAGTTTGTTGAAATTAAATGGAATAATTCATCACTATTCATACCCATTTACCTACTTTTCTGAGCACCAATCCCCTCACCCCATATGAGGACTTGATTACTACATCTCTCTTCTCTTGCCCTTCTTCCCTTTAGTTTCTGCTCCTACCATTTTAATGGCAAAATACTTGCTAAAATTAGACTTATGCAAATGAACCTATCATTTGTCATTCTTATGTGAAATTGATACATGAGGATATGACTGGCTCATGTTGAGAAAGAAGTATGAGGCTGTACAAATGACATTTGAAAGAAAGGAGAAGAGAAAGAATCCTTCTAAGTAGACATTTACATCACTGGCACATATGGCATATTGTTCAGCGTTTCAATGAATTCCTCTGCTAGCAAAGCTGAAGGGCAGGAGTACAAGATGGGAAGGAGCCTGGAGGCATTTTTGAGTTAGAGGATGCTTCGAGCCAAGTTCAAGGGGTTTCAGTGTGTCACTGTTGATGCTAAAAATGAACTGGGAAGCGGGAGTTTAATGGCAACAAGAGAAGGCAGAGGTTTAAATCTATGTAGCAAGTCAGATATTTATTGAATGCTTTTAGGGAGAAGAAGCTGAAGACACACAAAAGAATGAGATAGAGTCCCTACTTTTAATTTAGTAGGGACGATGATGTAGTGTACAAGTAGCAAAAATACTGATAGCCCTAGCAGCTAACTCTTATGTGATGTCGTAAGGGTTGGACAGATCTTTTCTTCCTCCTCCTTCTTCTTGACCATGTATTTCCTCATCTCACAGAGTATTTTATTCTCCCCATAAAATGAAAGCTACCTGAAGGCAGACACTGTTTTCTTTTTATTTTATATCCCTAGCACCTTGCAAAGTGTTTTGTAGTTAATAAATGTTTATTAAATTTTATTCAACTTTTCTCATAACAACCTCCCATATGCCAGGCACTGTGCTAAACAATTTACAAATATTTCTTCTTTTGATCCTTGCAACAACCCTAGGAGATAGATGTTATTATTATACTCATTTTACAGGTGAGGAATCTGTGTCAGGCAGAGGTTAAGTGACTTGCCCAAGTGTAAGCATCTGAGACTAGATTTGAACTCAGATCTCACTGATTCCAGGGCAGAATTATACCTATTGTATCTCTGTGGTAGATAATGCAAATTCTGTCATCCTAGTATTGCAGATAAAGACACTGAGGCTTAAAAAGTCTCCATTCAAGGTTATATGAGTTGGTCTTGGTAATACAGTATTGTTAGAGTGGGAATAGAAAACCCAAGAGGCCTGACTACAGGTCTTATACTGATAGAACCATGGAAAAAGCCAGGCCTGGAGTTCAAGGACCTATGTGGAACCTGCCTCTGCTGCTTGCTACCTGTATGAGTACCTTCAGTTGTATTGTCTGTAAAATAAGAAGCAAGATCTTCTCTAAGGTCTACCATAGCCCTGAATCTATGATCCTACTGTCTGTGATGAGGTCAAGTGACCAGACCTGTGTGAATGACATTTCCAGGTACTCAGAGAACTGGCAGATATGGTTAAGCCAAGATCTATAATCCTTAAAAGACTGGAGAACTGGAGAAGTAGTGAGAATTCTAATTCAGAATGTCCCATGTTGTCCTGACTTTGAAAAAGGGGAAGAGAACGGATTATACAAACTCTAGGCCACTGAGCTAGAGTTCAATGCCCGGCAAAATTATCGTGCATATTATTAAAAGGATTGGAAGTGAATGCCTAGAACAGGAATGAGAGATTACAAAGAACAATCATCTTTTCACAGAGAACAGGCCATAGCAGACTGATTTCTGTTATTAGCTAATAGTCAACATTTATAAAATGCTTCAGGGTTTTGAAAGACTTTATATAGGTTATCTTGTTTCGTCTTCACAACAACCCTAATAAGCAGGTACTACTTTAACCCCCATTTTACTGGCTAATAAACTGATAAACATGGCAGCCTGGTGACTTGGTAGATAGAGTGCTAGGTCTGGGGTCAGGAAGACTCTTCTTCCTGAGTTCAAATTTAGCCTCAGACACTCAGACACTTGATTGCTGTATGACCCTGAGCAAATCACTTAATCGTATTTGCCTCAGTTTCCTCATCTGTAAAATGAACTGGAGAAGGAAATGGTAAACAACTCCAGTATCTTTGCCAAGAAAACTCCAAATGAGTTTTGTGACAAAGAGTCAGCCATGACTTAATGACTGAAAAACACATAATCCCTTTATTTGTGGAACTTAACCTGTTCCGGATTTTCTTCCATTTCCTTATGCTACCAACATCTAGATCTGTCGGTGTTGTCTGTAGGGATGTTACTTCTCATCACCATAGTGGAGCAACCATTTGTAAAGATTACTTGAATTGTTTTCATGAACTCAAAAGATTTCTGGAGCCTGTATGAAAGGTAAACTATACCTGCCTTGCTGCACTTGAACAAATGCACTGTGGTCCCCTGATTTACATATCTTGTAGGGCATGTTTTACTAGGAGGTACTTGTCCCTCATGTTCTGGGTCAGTGGCAGAGTCACCTCAGACATTTATTGATTAATGTTTAATCAAATGGAACATAGTCAATACGTTATAAGTTGAACCCATTTCGCTCTTTACTC
This sequence comes from Pseudochirops corinnae, assembly GCA_028646515.1. NCBI lineage: Eukaryota > Metazoa > Chordata > Mammalia > Diprotodontia > Pseudocheiridae > Pseudochirops > Pseudochirops corinnae. Next base: position 38,233 of record JAQQSV010001798.1, read on the forward strand.
ATGTCACCTTTGTGCCTAAGTGAAGGGACTGCCCTTTACTGGTTTTGTGTTGCCCTTGGAGGACTGACCTCCATGTGCTTAGACTGTAATGACCTAAAGAGAAACTGGGGTCTTTCTGTAGATCTAAGAGGGGAGAGAGAAAATTGATTAATTGTGAACCCCTGTTCTATTCCAATCAGTATTAATCAATTTGATATGATAGGGGTAGTGCTTATTAGTTCTGTATATTTGGTCCCAGAGCTGTGAGCTGCAGATGGTAAGATCACTAGCATAATCATGGGAAGCTAGCTACTGGCACTCCACCATTGTTTTTTCTTGTCATGGTGACAAAGTCCAGGGTGCCGGAGGTGACTCAACTACATGGAAAATCCCCAATTATTTTTGTACCTCCAGACTATTTTCTCTTGTCCAACATGAGTAGATGCCCATCTTAAGATCACCTTATGACCACCTAGTCAGTGGAGATATTCCTTGTTTCACCCATCTTGTTACCCTGCTGAACAGGTCATTTTTGGTTATTTTAGCCTATGCATCATAAGTCAACCACTGGAATTATTTTGTATTTGGTATAGCTGTTCTTGAATGTTTAGATGTATAACCCCTATAAAAATAGGACCCTGGAAGGAGTGGGCACTTCAGATCATGAGAAAGATCTGAGGTCCACTTCATTAGAGAGGACCATGGACACTTTAATAAAGTGTTCTTGGCTCAGAGTTCTGTGTCAGTTTCTTTTATTGTAGCCTGAATAATTTTTATCTCCTCATTACACAAGTTATGACTTGCCAGGGGTCACACAGGTAGTAAATGTGAGAGGCCAGATTTGAACTAAAGTCTTCCTAACTCTGTGTCCAGCACCCTACTACGATGGTCATGTAGCTCCTTGGTTATTTGCTAGGATGGATAGTCACTAGGCTGTTGGTTAGGGGATGGTTGTAGATTTAATGTGTCTAGATTTTAACAAAGTAATGAACAAAGTCTATATGCTGTTCTTATAAAAGACTGGCAAGATATTGTTAGACAGCAGCCATAGGAACAGATGGATTAAGAGCAGGTTAAATGGCTAGACTCAAAACTAGCCAGTAGTGAGTTTTCCTGCATCTTGGAAGATTTCTTAGAGAGTGACCTAGGAAGTAGAGTGACCAATGTATTTCTAACTGGTTGGATATGAGGAATGAAAAAAAGGCAGAATAAAAGACGACTTCAAGTTTGCAGGCTAGATGGCTGAAAGGATGGAAGTAGTTTTGAGAGAAAAACAGGAAGTAAACAAGTTGGGTGGATTAAGAGAAAATATGTTTTGTACATTTTGAGTTTGAGATGCCTATGGAACATATACAGATGGAAATTTCCAACAGGGAATTTGGAATAGAACTTAGGAAGGAGAGATAGGAGGTTGTGGATATCTTTGGGAAAATATAGCTTGTAACTTCTATAATTGAACCCATGAGAGCTGGTGATATTCCTAAGGCAGAGAATATAGAGGAAGAGAAGGGCATAAGGCAGACCCATAGGATACAACCACACACACAAAGTAAGATGTGAATGATAATCTAGTCAAGGAAATGAATGATCAGACAGGTAGAATGAGAAACAAAAATGGGCTATTTCATAAAAATTCCCAGAAGGAGGCCATGATCATGGAAATAAATGAGAGAAGTTATAGATAATTCTGAGATTTCAAGCCTGAATGATTAGGAAAAGAATGGTACCATTAATAGAATTAAAGATATCAGGAGAAGGAACAGGTTTGGGATAGATAATGGTCAGTTTGTGAGGGTAGAGGGACATTAAGGTGGAGTCATCTAATGAATGGCAGGAAATGTGGGTCTAGAGTTTAATATGGAGATTAAGACTGTATCTATGGATTTATAGAGACAATAGCTTAAGTCTTGGAAGTAGATGATGTCATTCATTAAAGGGAAGGGTATACCCTAAACATAGTTGTTACTTAATACCTTTTTGTTGAATGAGTAAATAAATTCATATCAAAGAGAAAGTAGAAAGGTGCTAAGAAAACTAGATGGGCAGGTAGGTGGTGCAATGGATAGAGCACTGGGCATGGAGGCAGGAAGACTCATCTTCCTGAGTTCAAATTTGGGTTTAGATATTTATTCGTTATGTGACCTTGGGTAAGTCACTTAACCCAGTTTGCCTCAGTTCTTCATCTATAAAATGAGCTAGAGAAGGAAACCACTGCAGCACTTTGCCAAGAAAAGCTGAAATGGAGTCATGAAGAGTCAGACACAACTGAAAGGATTCAATAAACAAGAAAAAAATAGGCCAAATACTCACAGAAATCCAAAGTATTCTTTTATTTTTATCTCATTTCTACAAAACTTTACTCTGATGGCTTATCACTATGTCAGAGTTCCTCAGGACTTTTCCAATAGACCACAAACTCTGGAGGGCCCTACTAAAAGCTTTATGCATGTGCCCAGCAATGGATTGTGTGTCTGCAGTCCAAGAACAAGCCTGGTGAAGTTCACAGACATTATCACCAAAAGGTTGGATACAGAATGATGACTTTTGGAAGCAGAAAATCTCATGAATTCAACCACAAAACTCAGTAAACACTTATTGAGTGATTGTTGCATGCAAGGTACTGTGCTATTCCCAGAGATACAAGCAGGAAACAAAAATTCCAAACCGGTTCTTACCTTCAAGCAGCTTCTATGAATTCTACACTGGGAGGGGGGTGATGAGCTTTGTACTTAAATATTCCAATACAAGATCTGTACAGATAACGACAGTATCTACAAAGTGCCTTAAAGTTTGCAAAAAACTTTATCTTGTTTTGATCCTCACAACAACCCAGGGGGACGAAGTGCTGTTGTTTTCCTCATTTTTAAAGATGGGGAAACTAGGGAAAACAGGTTAAGTGCCTTGTCCAGAGTCATACAACTCATAATGGTCTGAGGCAAGATTTGAATTCAGGTCTTCCTGACTTCAAGAACATCACTTTAAATAAGTAAATAGTAGGTAATTTTAGGAAATATTCTTCCCATCTATTATAGGGAAGAAGGGCTGTATTTTGCTTCTACCATAACATAAACAGTCCTTCAAAACTAGTAGTAGGAGAGTTTCTTAGTTTTATGTAAGAGTTCTTATACCTTCACCAGATACGTAAACATGATCTATTATTGAAAAGGATTTGTATTTGTCTTGGGGCATTAAATGATGGGGACAGAGGCATGTGATTGGTAGATTGCCCCTGAAGAGCTCTGACCACAATTAGAACAATCCACAAAGGAAAGGTCTTCTGTGCTAGTTTTTTTTCTGAGGCTTTTTCAGTTCTTTTTTTCGTGAGGCTAATTTGTTGATTGGATTTGCTTTAGGATGTCTCAGAGTCTACCTTTCCCTCCTAAATTATCTTATCTTTAAGTTGTGTATGTCTTATGTCTATTTATATGTGCTTGGTTCCCCAACAAAAATGTAAATACCTTTGAAGGCAAGAACTGTTTGATTCTCTGTATTTGGATCCCCTGCACTTAAGACAGTACTCAGCCCATAGCATGTCCTTTTTCATTAACTGATCTTTTTGTGCCTTTGCAGCTAAATTAAAATCTACTTTATCATTAGTGCTACTACAGGAACTTGTAGTAGCTCCTTCTGTTTGAGAGTGATTAGCTGAGACTATGCAGAGTTTTGCTTCTGTAATGGAATGTGACTTTTGGTGTAAAGTGAGAATCAGGCATCACAGAATCACATAGTCTAGGAGGACCATTTACAAATTACTCTATACACCTGGGTGATGATAAGCCTTCTCAAAAGCCAAGAACTCCGGTTTTTGGATAGATAATGAGTCTTACTCTCAATTAGCCTTCCATTAGGCAAATGCAGCTTCTGATGGTTATCTCTCCTGCTTTAAAACTCTTCCAAAGTCTTCTAGGCCAGTGGTTATCAACTGCTCCAACTGACAGTCACATCAAAATTTTCCTCATTTCCCCCCTCCTTCCCAATGGGTGAGCACATCAGGGAAGTATACAAGATGCTCACAAGAAGCAAAGACTATGTCCATTGTGTCTATATCTTTTATTTCTGAATATTCATCTGGAGAAGTGCTCCTTTCATTCTCAACCCAAATCCACAGAGTTGTGGCCAGTTTTACATCCCTCTTTTCTTTAAATGCCCAACTTAAATAATTATAGAATTCAGAGTTTTTCCAATGAAGAATGAAGTCCAGGTAGAAAATGCTCTGGCTCTAAAGTCAAAGCTCTTTCTATGGCAACACTCTCAATTAACCTCTATAGTTTAAACATAGCAAAAGCAGCTTCATTTGTTCCTTTCTATCCTGTGGTTGTTCAAGATAAGCCACAACTTCATGGGAGCACCTAAGAGGAATATATTTCACAAAGTGCAACATCCTCTTACCTCAAAAACTTTTAGCTCTCCAGTTTCCCTGCAGTATTGAATGTCTCAATGTAGGAATTGTGGGAATTGAGTGAACCACACTGACTCCATAAATTCTGGATCTAGCTTAGTTCTATTAATTCAGTTGTATGTCTAGTTCAATTTCTGTCTTGTGAGAAAACTTTGTTGAATTATGGAAATTGTGAGAAAACTATGGCATTGTTTGAGCCTAGTCCTGTGTGAGTGGGAAGCTGAACCACCTCTACCTGTTGCTTAGACCCTTAACTAAGGACGTACATTATGATGACAAGAAACCCCATCAGATTTGAAGATTGATGCAAGTTTTCTCACAATTATATATCTCAAGAAACCCATATGTATTATCTGAAAATTGACCCTGTGGTCAATCAGTTACTATTTCCCCATTCTATTGATTGAAAACAGAATCTTGGGAGGAATGAGACATCTCTTTTTTCTGATTTCAGGGAATTGCAACTGCTCACTCTCTCTCCTACAAAGGGAAAGCGCCAAGAGGAGGGCTGCCCTGTCAGGCTAATCAGATTACAGATTCAGAGATAGAAAAGATCGCAGATGTCATTTAGTCCCCTCCCTTCATTTTCCAGGTGAATAAACTGAGGCCAATCTGGGTTAATTGACTTGTGTAGAGTCCCCCAAATAATATGCATCAGAATCAAAATTTGAACCAATGTCTTCTAAACCTTGAATTAGGTACTCATTCTACTACCCTACAATGCTTTCCTACTAACTTTAAGACAATGTGTGAGTTGGAGAAAGATTGAACTTCCCTCCCCTGGTTCAGCTGTTAAAGTGACCATTTCCTCTCTCCAGCATGTATATCTTTTCAGAGGGTATTTGAGCTTTTATTTATTTTCTTACTCATAAATTTAATCTCAATGAAATATTTAACCTCTAAAATATATATTTCTTGCCCTGGTGATTCCTACCAACAGAGCTTCTAAGGTGGAGATTCAAACAGATTAAAGTCTGACATTGTGATCCCCTTTTCTGAGTTTTAGGATTCAGCCTGACACACAATAAATTCTACTTCAACCTCTCATTTTAATTGTGTGAATCTTTTAGCGCTTTTCATATACTGCATATAGTAAATTGTTGGGTTTTGCTTTCTAATTTGTTCTACCTCTCTCTGCTGATTTATGGATGAGTTCATTCTATTCATTTTATGGTTATAATTATTGTTTTTGCCTTTATAAAATCCTGCTATGATATTTCTTTTAAAAAATAAATTTTTTTATAAATATTTAATAAATAAATTTTTTAAAAGTCAGCAGTAGCTCTCTGGAATTTGTGTCATATGAAATAGTACAATCTCAGTCTTGCCCCTACCCCCACCTTTTTTCTTAATGAATCAGTCTTCTAGATGTAGTTTCTTTTGCTTCAGGTAATCTTTTCCCCAAACCCATTTTCTGACTTAGATACTCCTCCTTTTCTTCTTCCTTCCAATCTCTTGCCTACTTTCTTCTTCTTTTTTTTTATTTTTTCATTTTTTAAAATTTTTTTGCTTTTTGGAGGGCAATTGGGGTTAAGTGACTTGCCCAAGGTCACACAGCTAGTTTTTGTGTTAAGTGTCTGAGGCTGGATTTGAACTCAGGTCCTCCTGACTCCAGGGCTGGTGCTCTATTCACTGCGCCACCTAGCTGCTCCTTACTTTATTTTTCTTATCCTATTATAATCAATCAATCAATCTATCTATCTATCTATCTATCTATCTATCTATCTATCTATCTATCTATCTATGTTTCCCATTCCTTGCATACCTCTCTATCCCATCTGCTTTTTAAAAATGATCTTTACCTTTATCTCTTCCAATTTTAAAAATTGCTAAGTCTCTTTCCTTTCTCTCTTCCTACAAGGTGTTTCCTTTTAAGTACCCAAGTCCACATCTTGTCTCTCTCTGTTTCCTTAATGTCCCTTAGATAAAATAAGACTTCTAAGGGTCAATACTTCAATGTGTATATAATCACATGGGAGGGGTTAGAGAAGTCAGGCAAGGGGACTCTCATTTCTAAAGCAGAAGAGACAATTCCAGCCCCAATATACTAACAAAGGGAGAGAGAGAAATAAACTAATTGGTTAGGACCATGACATGAAATCTACTACTAAGGTGGCACAGTGGATAAAGCACTGGGCCTGGAGTCAGGAAGACCTGGGTTCAAATACTTCAAATCTGGCCTCAAACACTAGCTGTGTGACCCTGGGCAAGTCACTTACCCCTGTTTGCCTCAGTTTCTTCATCTGTAAAATGAGCTGGAGAAGGAAATGGCAAACCACTCCAGTGTCTTTGCCAAGAAAACCCTAAATGGGGTTGTGAAGAGTCAGATACATATGAAAACAACTGAACAACAAGAAAATGACATAAATGTCCAGAAACTGAGAGACAGAGAGAGACAGAGACAGAGATAGAGATAGTTATAGTTGAAGCACGTTAATTCCTTTGACAATGGAAATCACAGGTGAAGTTCCTGGCAAACATGAATCATCATAATTATGGATTATTCATGTTGACTTTAAAAGCTACCACTTTAAATGTGACTTCCAGCAATTACAAATCAATTATAATCCACAATTAGGCCTACAATTTTAAAGTCTGAATAATGCTCTGTGTATGACTCTAAATCATCTTACTTTGCTTGAGGTCGCTAGTTCAGTAAAGATCATTCAGCTGGTCAGCCCAATGAAGTTAACTGGGACGAAGGATAAATCAGCTCTTCTGACAGTAACCCGATGTTCATCTCAGCGATTGTTTGTAATTTCTTGCAGGCAATCTCTTTTCTCACCCCCCTGGCAGTCATTTTTGTGGTGAAAATCATCCGGCGAACTGACAAGACTGAAATTAAAGAGGCCTTTTTAGGTAAAGTATGAACTGTATGTACTTTCAATGAAGAAACAGAAATCAATTAGATCGTTATTAAGTATAAAGAATCTCAAAAATACACACACTGCTGAGTCTTTTTCCTGGTCCAGTAAAATATCTGATTAACAAGATGCCGATTTTCTCTGTCTAATGGGTGGCCACTTGGTAACTGTGAATATTTTCTGTCCTTATGTATTGATTCTGTTCATTTCACCAAACATATGAGGACCAAATTCTGTTCATGTGCAGGCAGTAATTTATCCTGTTTTGGGGCAAAAATAAGCCTTTGCAACAAGAAAAATGTTATTGGGTGGCTTTGTTATTGAATTATGCCCATGGTTTATCCTCTCCACAGATGTGGCTAATAGTATCCATTTTGGAGAAAGTAGAAGCCAACCATAGACTAATGCCTATTATATGATGATAAAATAGGTGTTTAAGAAGATTTAAAAACAACAAATAAAACTAAAACCTCTTAACCTCTTCCATGCCTTCCCCTCTTCCTCACCCCTCCTTCTTTCAAAAATGCTTAGTTTTTTTTTTTTGTGGGGGGGATATCTTTATTTACTAAGGAAAAGTTCTAAGAACTTAAGTCTCATGTGTTCTTCCTGCATATATTTAATCCATAAACATTGATTAAGTGTCTACTGTTTGTAAGGAACTGTATTATAACTGCTTGTTTGCCTTAGGCCCTGACCAGACAGACAGTTTGGCTCTTTTTGTACCACATGCCCTTGGTTTTGCCATTAGTAATGAAGTTCTGAGCATTTGATTGAATTTGGAAATAGTTAAGTTTTTTTTTTGGTCTAAATTACCAAACTAAACCCATTTGTGTCTACAGTGTTGTAGTTATTTTCATCAGTCAAGGCAACTGAATTGAATTTACCATTTGGAAATGGATCCATTATTCAGTAATTAATCCTTAATCCTTCCCCAAATCTTATTTTGTAATGTTATATATACCAAATTTTAAAAAAAGAAAACAATTACAAGAGAATATTTGCATCATTTGAGTATTTGGGTTTAATTATGGTTTCCATGATAAGCTCTCTGCTATGTCTCTATTACTCTTTGATAAACAGGGTCATGACCTCAGGGGAGACAAAAGCACCTTGGAGGGCAGTGTCCAGGAATGGGGTTGGTTATACCATTTCCTGGATAACCAGAAAATGTCTATGTGTGGGGTCATGACTTGAACTTATTGGGACATCAGAGATATACTGCTTAGTGCCTCCACTGGATTTACTAACCCTTCTTCCACCAACAACACATTGTTCCCTGGGCCCCCAAATCTAAAGACACTATTATTTTAAAAGACTTTCTTTCTCTTTGCCTTTTATGGTTATGCTTGCAATTCATTGCCTCCCTTTGGAGCTGGGGTGTTCATATGGCAGTAAGTACCTCGTAGTTACTTTCCCTAGACCTTTCACTCTCAACTAAATCTCCCATAGCCTGACATTT
>JAQQSV010001799.1:9525-23308 GCA_028646515.1 Pseudochirops corinnae
CAACAGCACTGTACTAAGTACTGGGTATAAAAAGAAAGGCAAAGCCATCCCTGTTTTCCAGGAGCTCGCAATAGTCTTCTCACTGGTTTTCCAGCCTCCCCTTTCCTCACTACAATCCATACTTCATTCAGCTGTCACAGTTTCTAAAGCACAGATCTAATCATGTCACCCCTCTCTTCCAGTGGCTTCCTATAACCTCTAGAATCAAATATAAATCTTTTATTTGGGTTTTGAAGCCCTTTTTCACCTAGCCCCTTTCTACCTTTCCAGGTTTCTTCTACTTTCCTCCCTTCCACATCCTTTATCATCCAATGACATGGACCTTCTGGCTCTTCCCCTCACAAGACATTCCATCTCCTCCATGAATTTTCACTGACTATCCCCCAGGCCTAGAACACTCTCCCTCATCATCATTCAGTCATCAAGCATTTATTAAAAGCCTACAACACGTCAGGCACTTTGATAAGCGCTGGGGTTACAAAAAAAAAAAAACAGCAAAAGATAGTCCCTACCCTCAAGGAACTCATAACTGCATCTCCACCTCCTGGTTTCCTTTATTTCCTTTAAATTTCAGCAAAAAATTCCATATTCTACAAGAAGTCTTTTCTGGTCCCTTTTAATACCAGTGCCTTCCCTCTGAGATTTCCTTTAATTTATTATATATAGATAGATAACTAGATATAGAAATATAGAGTTATATACATCTTGTTTGTACATAGCTGTTTACATGCTGTCTACCCCTTTAGGTTGTAAGTTTCTTGAGGGCAGGAACTATTTTGCTTTTCTTTGTTTCCCCAGTATTTAGCAAAGTTACTCAAACATGGTAGGTTCTTAATAGATTTTGTTGATTTGGCTTGATCAATAATCTGCCCACCCTTGCAAAAAAGATGGCATATGGCATGTGTCTTTTTTTAAGAGAGAAATGAGATATAATGGAAGATAAAGATAACAATGTTTAGTATATGCCTAAATACTTCTGCAAATTCCTACATGGTTGAATATGCTACTCTGAATAATGTATGCCGTATTGTGTTAATACTGATACATGACTTTAATTTAGCCTAGAGATGAAAAGATTTAGGCAGAATAAACTCTCTTCGTGTATTTGAAGAGGTACTACCCGGAAGAAGGATTCAATTTGTTCTGCTTGGACCTCAAGGTCTACAGTAATAGCGGTTGGTGGCAATTGCAAGGAGGCAATTATTAGACTCTATACAAGAAAAAAATTTCCTTAATGATAACTTAAATCTTCTGAAAATAGAATAAGTTGTCTTGGAACTTAACTGGTTATATTTCATTAGAGGTCTTCAAACAATGCCTGGATGAACACTTGTTGAATATGTTGGAGGAGAGATATTTGTTTTAGATATGTAATTATTAAGCTGGTTGGCTTCAGGGGCCCCTTGCAATCCTAAAATTCCATGATTTTAACTATAACTCATGAATTTAAATACCAAAATTTTAGTTATTCTTCTTAAACCAACTGTCAATCATCTGAAAATAAAAGGACAAATCTAATAGATTTATGTTCCTTAAGGAGAGAGACAGTTTCATTTTGGTTTTTGTATCTAGGTCAAGGTGTAGACATAATAATATTTTAACTGACTATTTGATGTAAATATCTTTAAAGGATAAACTTGCATAGGCATGGGAACCAACAAGGGGTCCAAAGAATTCTGAAAATTTGATAAAATGAAGTGAATTTAATATCTTTTGAAAAGGTTCCCATATACTCATTGCAATGAAAAATATGTAATGAATTTTTAAAAACTCCAGATATTATAAAGACATACTAAACTGTCCTAGTATGAGAAAATATTCAATTTGGCTTTGTAATACCTGGACCTAAGAAAAAGAGGACCATTGTCAATGGACCATGTCCACCTTTCCTCATCACCTTGTGATGTCACTTCAATTTTGTGCATTTAGGACAATGTACTTATATTTACCACCACCATTTCCTGTTGCTTTATTGGGTTCTCTATCTCCAAGAACCAAGCAAGGGAAAAACAGGTGTCGTGCTTATGCCATTTCTTTTCCTTTTCTCCTTAAAAACAATCTACTAACTAACCTTGTTACTACAAAACATATAAGAAAACATGTGAACTTACGACAGTAAATAAAAATGCAAGATAGTTTCTTAATCCTAGATTCCCTCTTGCCCAATCTGGTCTTGACCTTGATATTAACAAAGATTTATTTCCTTTGATATGAATTTGGTCATTCATAATGCTGTATCTCAGACCCACAGAATCTGTTTTCTCTGGCTCTCAATGCTTGATTATTGCTGGAATCTAGGGACTGGGTAGGTCCTTTTCTCTTGTAATCCTTTGATTGAATGAGTGACTGACTAAATCCCCTAGCTGTAGAGGACCACAGGACTGTGGGACTCTGACCCTGATGGCTGAACAAGCCCTCTCAGGTGTTTGGACTGCTGATGGGCCTGGATAGGTTCCCTATCACCTAGAAAAGAGCTCAAACACACAGGTGTGAGGATTAGGTCCTCAAGATAAGCACGGTATTTACACCCCTGGCCTAGAACAAAGAAGTGTGCAATGTCCTCAGGGGAAAACAGTTAGGAAGGAGATTTTTGGCTCTATAAAGCTTGTGCCTGGAAGAATAAACATTAGCTCTCTATTTTTACCATTCCAGGCATCCCATCTCTTTTTACGCACCCACTAGCAACCTTTGGGTCAGTAATTCTTTCTCAGCCCTGCTTGGGGATGTCAGGGCTCCCACACTTTCTCAGTCATCTTGTGGGACAGCAGGGCTCTCCATAACTGGCTCTCCACACCTAGCTAAGTCATTTCTTAGTCTTTGCCTTATACTTGACCCATTCACCACGGCCTAAGCAAAAAAGTGTTTCTCCCACCCTCAACTTCCATGACAAAAAGGAGGCCAGTTCTTGCCCAATTTGCCTCCTAGAGCTAACTCCACTCAGGTTTCTGTCCTTGTGATTTCATTTCCTCTTTATCTGAAGATCTCTCTCTGGACTCCTATTCTGGATATTTTGTCTAAAGTAAATTAGAATTTCAGTTCCTTGAGAATAGAGGCACCTTTCTTTGAGTTTCCAGTACTTGGCAGAGGGCCTGGCACATAATAAACATTTAATAAAAGCTGCTTTTTGACTCACTCACTACTAACTAGGTCTCCTTGGCTAACCTGATTCTTCATGATGAAATGGTCTTCCTGAGCTGAAGTCTCTATGCTGCCCCAGTAGAACTTCTCTTCTGTTACCTACTCTTATGGCCTTGCCTACTCACTGCTGAGCAGAGGTATGGCCATCAATAATCCACAGGGCCAAAGGGCATTTCTCCTCATTCAGAGTTTCAAACCATTTCCTTACCACAGAGTAATAACCATTGTCCTATATTTGGGCAGCTCCCACTAGATGTGGATCCTACATACTATATATGTGTATGTGTTTCTGTGTGTGTGAGTGTGTATGTATGTATATGTATGCAAATATATATGTATGTGTGTGTATAGAGAGAGTATATATACATATATGTGTGTGTGTATGTGTGTGTGTACTTTTTTTTTACCAGATTTACAAAAAAGAATGAGTGGGTATGCCGCAATATAACACCATATCAACATATTACAACTACATGGTACAACAGATCAAGCATGGGGCCTGGTGTCAGGAAAACCTGAGTTTTAATTTCTCTTAAGACACTTAACTGCAATGTAACTGGTGGGCAAGTCACTTAACCTTACATTCGACTGTAATATGAGGGCAATAATAACACCTATCTCACATGACAGTTGTAAGAAGCAAGTGAAATAATATTTTTAAAGTGCTTAGTACAGTGTACTTGGCATATAGTAGGTACATAATAAATGCTTGTTCTTTTCTCCCTCCTTCCCCAATAAATAGGTAGTGTCAGAGCACCAAACCCTCTCAATGGATGTAACAAAACATTAATATTTTATAACACAAAAATCTAAATCAATATTTTCTAGATTACAAGTTTTAATCATTTATAAATTATAACAGACAATTCTATTATCAAAATGAACAATTACAAAGACTACCCAAACATTCTAAGAATTGGGGGCATAAAAAATGTTCTTGTGTGAATTCAACATATACTTATTTAGTGTCTATTTGTGGCAGGCTCTGCAAAGTATAGAATAACAAATAGGATATGAGCCCTGTTGCTCATTGTTGTTCAGTTGTTTTCAGTCATGTCTGCCTCTTCATGATGCCATTTAGGGTTTTCTTGGCAGGGATACTGTTGTGATTTGCCATTTCCTTCTCCAGCTCATTTTACAGATGAGGAATTGAGGCAAAGAGGGGTAAGTGACTTACCCAAGATCACACAACTAGTATCTCAGGTCAGATTTTAACTCACAAACAGAGACTGTATCCACTATACCACCTAGCTGCTCCCCACCCATCCACTTACACTTAGAACTTACAAACCTTTCTTCAAATCCTAATGATGGCCTCTATTTTTTAAAAACCTGCAAAATTCTAAGTAAAATACTTATCATTAGCCATTCTCCTTAACACTTACAACTTGCAAGGTGCTGGGGATACAAAGAAAAAATGAAAAATAATCTACCCTCATGGCTCTTAGTTCCAGTAGGAAACAATACAATATTCATGGTACTAAGTAAATACCAAGGAATGTGAAGAAGGAGAGAGAACTAATAACTAAAAGGATCAGAAAAGGCTTCTCAGAGGAGGTAGATGTACATGTGGGATGGTCTATGCAAAAGTGTGAAAGTGGGAAGGGAAATGATGACTTTAAGTGGAAGAGGATTCAGAAGAATGTCAAGTGAGGCTGGAAAGGTCATCTGGAGTCAGATTATAATGGCCTTTCACTGTCCAAGTGGGGAGTTTGCATGGTATCCTAGAATCAACAGGGAATCACTGAAGATTCTTGAGCAAGGGAGAAGAGTTTGGCAGCTGTATAGAGGGCAAATTGGAGAGGGGACAGACAGAAAGTCAAGATTTAGTTAGGAAACAGCTATAACAGTCTAAGCAGGAAGATAGTAGGGGTCTCAACCAGAGCAGCTAGCAAGACTATCATTACTCTTTGAAAAATAAGTCCTTATCCTCATCTTTCCCACCTGCTAACTCAAACTTAGCAAAAAAGATTTTCTTCTGATTCTTCCCTTGGCAGCCACTCCGTTTCACAAAAAAAACTGTTTTCTCAAGTTAAAAATTTACAAGGTTCTTTTCAACCCAATCTGACTTTCCATTGCCAAGTTATAAAATGTGGGAAAAAGGGATTATCACAGAAATACTAAATTACTTCCTTCTATCTAAATCCAGAAGTAATTAAATATTCCAAAATGAACTTTGGGTGGAGGGGGAGAGAAATAAACTCATAACGCTTAGGTCAGCAACCTGAATCAACAGCTGAATGCAGATGAAGCTAAAAGTCTTTTGTCTCAGCTTTGTCCTACTAGGGTAACAGTATTTAACAAGGGACTCTGAGATGTCTATGTGTATAGAAAGCTGATCTGAAAATACAACCCTGTGCTATATAAAACGTATTCCTTTCATGTATATCTCATCTGGGATTTCCTCTTTAAAGAGCTATGTTAGGTGATTTCCTTTAGCATAAAACTTTGACTAATTGTTTTTTGTTTGTTTGGGGGGAAGGAGAAAATTGGTATTTTCCTTACTATCCCAAGGAAATTCCCTCAATCAATGGAGGTCAGCACCTTTTCTGAAACTTATCATCTTAGATAGTAACATAGATTACTGAGATATTAAGTGACTTGAGTAGAGTTGTGTAGGAGGCAGAACATGAACCCAGGTCTTTAAAACAAACTCCTGAAGCATGACATCAACCTGCCTCTCCTTATCCATTCCAGCATCTTATTCAATACCCTTATATGACAGCTGAGGAAACTGAGACTTTGATAAATTAAGTAAATAGTGTTCCAAATTTAAAGTCAGTGGCCAAGCAGAGACTGTCACCCAGGTCTCCTCCCTCCAATTAATCCAGTACTCTTTCTGCTATACATGGAAATCTTTAAAGATATTTTACAGCAAAGCAAACAGTACTAATTTCAGCAGAGGTAGAATGTCACTAAAAATATTTTCTATTTATATCTTTAGAGATCACATCTGGAATATTGTATTCATGTTATTGAAAGAAAAACTCTAATTTTTTTGCAGGATATTCTGCTACTTTGATGAATCTGTGAACCTATCAATATGAATACAGAACTCCCTCCAATGGTCCAGAATCACTGCCCATCCATACTCTTTTATCTTGTACAAATTATTTATCCATCTCCTTCAGTAAATCCTCCACAGAGTCCACCTAACAGTCTGAGTGTCTTCTTATAGATGTCTTGATATTACATACACACCAAGAGAGCACCTGGCTGTCTATCTGTAATCTACCCATCAGGCTAGGTGCTTTCCTTGAGGTAATGATATTGTATCAGCATCAAGAGAGAACATGTGCTTTCAATCTGTCATCTCTCACTCTCTCTACTTTCCATGAATATATTTCTTTGATATCTTTTATGCCTCTTCACCTGTGTAACATCTTCCATTGGAAATAAGCTGGGGCCTAATCACATCCACTATGCATTTTTCCTTGTCCTCTGGCTAACTTTGAACTTTATTCTTTGGAGATTATGGCATTCTATTCATCACAATCAAAAAGCATCACCAAAAAAGAATTTAGGCATTAAAAATGGTCTTGGTTTCATGAAGAATCTTGAGAATCATTAAAAGCACTGTGCAATTTCCCAAAGACAATCTGGTCTGCTCTCCTCCTCCTTTTCAATTCTGGATGCAGCTCGTTGTCTGTCTCTAGCATCTGTCCAAAACATATATGCTGATAGACAAAATTACGGACTATTCACCCAACTATATGTCATAATCTGGATGACAGACATTCTTTATCCACTTAGTTTATCCTACATGGATGATCAGGCCATGCCCTTTTGAATGATTATGGATCCCATTTAATAGGAACTTCAGTTTTCCAGGGTTTAATGTGATAAATATAATGTTATCCACAAAGAGGACAAATCTGGAGGAACTCATTCAATAGGGAATCCTTCTTCCTTTTGGATACTGTATAGGAAATATTCTTTGTGAGTGGCAGATACCCATGGTATACACACTTCCAAAATCCTCATCTTCCATCAAGGCTCAACTCAAAAGCCACCACCTCCATGAAGCCCTTCATGAATTCCTTCTCTTTTTAGTGTTTTCTTTCTCCTTCAAAGACTTTCTACTTATTTATATCTGTGCTAGATTAACCCTGTAATATGAACTACATAAGGGGTGGGGCCGTTTTGTTGTCTTTGCATCTCCTTCAGAGCCTAGCACACTGTACCCTATGTGGAGTAGATACAGTTTTATGGCTTGACTAATAATTAAAATGAAATGTATAATTCTTATAGTATGAATACTAAATTTCTTACATTTTTCTTTTTAAATTCTTCAAATAACTTAAATCACTATTTTATTACTTCTCTGGAAAAAAAATGTGTTTTTATCTCATCTTTATCAACTAACATATATTAATTCAATGCAGCAAATATTACTTATCTAC
Organism: Pseudochirops corinnae; assembly: GCA_028646515.1. Classification (NCBI taxonomy): domain Eukaryota; kingdom Metazoa; phylum Chordata; class Mammalia; order Diprotodontia; family Pseudocheiridae; genus Pseudochirops; species Pseudochirops corinnae. The sequence goes on from JAQQSV010001799.1 coordinate 17,067, forward strand.
TCTGTACAGGGTATTATGTACTACATGTAGGGGATGCAAAGACAACAATAATATGGCCCTATGTTCAAGTAGTTCGCATTCACTGAGTGAGCCCAACACAGATGAAAATAAATACGATGTATTTGGATGAGGGAGAAAACAGTATCAACTGGAGGGATTCAGGAAGGACTTCTTGGAGGAGGTGGCATTTGAGTTGAGCCTTGATGGGAGATGAGGATTCTGAACATCAGAAATGATGAGGGAGTTGGAGGTTGTTCTTTACAATTGCATGAAGGCTAGAGTTGGAGGTTAAGTTCAGTAAAGAGGTGGAGAGCCAGTATAATTAGAAAACAGCAAGTGTGACTCAATTAAAAATCAACAATTATTCGTTAAATACCTACCATGGGCCAGACACTATTCTAGTTGCCAAGAAATACATATAAATTGTGAAGGGAGGAATGTGGAACAAGACTGGAGGGTAGGCTATAGTCAGATGTTTTTTCTAGAATGCAAAAGAGCTAAATGCCAGCATGAGGGGTGAGTATTTAATCTTAAGGGGAGAGAGAAACACTGAAGATTTTTGAGACTTGGGATGTCTTGATCAGCCTTGTGCCTTAGAAGGATTATTTTGACAACTGTGTGGAAGGTAGACTGGAGAGAAGACAGTCTGGACACAGGAAGACCAACATGGAAGCTATTACAACAGCCCAGGCAAGAGCTGATGAGGGTCTTGATCTAGGAGCCATAGGATCACAGATTTCAGAACTGAAAGGAACCATAAGAGTCCATCAGACCCAGAGCCTTCATTTCAAATAAAACTGAATTAACTGTAACCTACTAGATACTAGTTGTTGTTCAGTCATTTTTTAATTCTGTTCAACTCTTCATGACCCTATTTGGGGTTTTCTTGACAAAGACACTGGAGTGGTTTTCCATTTCTTTCTCTAGTTCATTTTGCAGGTGAGGAAACTGATGCAAATGGGGTTAAGTCCAGGGTCATAGGGCTAGTAAGTGTCTGATGTCACATTTGAACTCAGGAAGATGAGTCTTCCTGATTCCTGCTTTCTATCCACTGCACCATTTGGGGGCCCATTAGGTGAGAGAGTAGATCACAAAAACCTTTAAAAATATTCACTAGGGGCAGCTACGTGGCACAGTGCATAGAGCACTGGCCCTGGATCTGAGTTCAAATAGGGCCTCAGACACTTGATACATTTACTAGCTGTGTGACCTTGGGCAAGTCACTTAACCCCAATTGTCTTGCCTTCCTCCCTCCAAAAAGGAAAAAAAAAAGTTCACTAAATATTTCCACACCATGCCTCTTTTAGGGTAATTGCTTGGGTATTTTTGTCTTTTGTAATTTTGGTCTTTTGTAATTGCTTGGGTATTTGTTCAAGTACCATGGAAACTTAAATGACAACCTGATGTCATTTCACTAATTCTATGCAATCCTCTTTTAGTATACTAATATTAAATACAATTATCTTAATAGTAAGCCTTGTGTTACCCCCCGCTAGGAGATGAGCCCTTTCCCACATACTGTGTTCTTTTTTATTTATTGATGGTCTTAAAATATTAACCTCTAGTTCCTACATAGCTGTTCCAGCTTTTTCCACTTTGACATTATTTCCTCCCCATGCATCATACAGGTTTAATTCTTCACTACTCTGTGAGTTAATGACTAACACTTTTGCAAGGTTGTAGGCTGTTTCTTACTGAGTTGCAATTTAATAGCTCATGGTCACTGGAACGAAATATAAACATCCTATGAAGCTAGTAAAAAAAAAAAAATGAGGTCACAGTTAAAATAGTTCCCCACTGATAATCTCCATGGTCATTATGAATCATCATGTTCTTCATGATTGTCCAGTAATCTTTATGGATCAATAAGAATCATAGTGGTAAGCACAACCCACTTAAGCCATCCCTAAGTCTATTTTTTAAACTCTGCAGATAATTTAGACAAAAGAAATGTTTTTTCCCAGAATTATCAAGATAATGATTTCAATCCTTTACTTAACTTTGTAAAACCACATAAAACTTTAGTGTTCAGTCTCTATTTTTCAATTATAAAAACTCTATTTCATCTCTGTGCTATTATCACTCAATCCAAAGTATGACATTTATAAACTTGAGTTTAGAGTTATTATACTTTGTTTTTATTTATTTATAATTGTTGATGATCTAGAGTAAATTGCAATCTTGCAAATAAAATCAAGAGAGACTGTTCTGTGGAACTAAGTATGAGGTTATTGGGGTTTTTTTTCTCCATATCATTTTTGTGGGAAGCATGGAAATTGCAAAACAGAATCACAATTTTCCATTGCTGATTTCTTATTGTATCAACTGCATTAAAATTTTCATCAGCATATTAAATTTAAACCACTTTCTTATGGACCTATCAAAAAAGTCATTTGTAAATTTCAATAGTAAATTAACATTAAACTACTAGATGAAAGAAAAAAGATTAAATCTGCATATATTTTCCTAGAGTACATGAAGAAATGGTTTAAACTATGGATTGTTCATTTGAAGAAAATTTCCTCAGCAACACTAGTGGTTAAAAGATCCTTTCTGTCCTTTAAATTGACTTGAGAGCGTTATTGTTTGCCTTTCATGATGGGGATAAAAACATATCAAATTATAACTCTATTGAGATTTTATGAACATAGCTCAGTGCCATAGGGATAACAAAGTAGTCTTGCGGAGCTGCCTTTTCTTTTGGACCTTGTATGAGTAGGGCAACAATTTCCCCAAATGTTCGTCCATCAAAATGATTTACTATAGCATCTTCAGTGTCCTTTCAGAGAGAAAACAGGAACCGCTGGCTCATGATTTATAGACTCAAGGTTAGTTTGTAACATTCTTTGAGGATGTGTCATAAGTCATGAGGGGGACAAAACTTAAAGTGGACACCAGTGTTATAACAGGGTTGCTCTCTAAAGAAGATGAAATTTTTTCTCTGGTGTGATAATGCATTAGTGACATTTCACAGGTTCCAGAATGAGTATTCATCTATGCCAAGAGCTTACTCAAGAGGAATTAAGTAGAAGGTCATTAAAAGAAGTTGGTCCATAAGGAAAGTGGTGACTGTAAATTTGTAGGATCCTGAGATATATCAGCCCTCATGTCTACTTGTGTCTTTAGACAGATACATGCTGCCTGATAGAGAAGATCTGAAACATGGGGTTTTTGTTTGTTTTTGTGAATTACAATTTATAATGTAAATCATAAAAAAGCTAAGAAAATCCTGATTAAAAGCTATACCTGACACTAGTTTAAAAAAAAAAAAAGTCAGTAAACCAGATTTCTCTGCTTACTTAGAACAAAATAGATTTAACTATTATCTTTTCTTTTTTACTGAAATGATCTCTTATTTTACTTAACTCACCAGTTCATTTGAGAGATGTTATTATAGCCATCTCTGTTGCTACTTTAACGGATCTGTGGCATCATCAGGGTGAGTGCTTCCTCTACTGGTACATATCACAACTCATTTATGTCTTCCCACCCTGGACAACTTTTGTCCATGGCCTCCTGTCAAGCCTCCACAGAGAGAGGTCTACCCAACATACTGGGGGCTTCCTCTAGATCACTAGACATTGCTTGAATGTCAATGACCTTCAATTTCCCCTCACTTTCACTATATGACCAACCTGGTACATTTTCTGCCCTTACATCTTTCAGATAACATGGTGCTTCTTCTGTGTAATTTTTCATTGGTGATGTGCTGCAGCCTACTCTGGGTTCAGGTTATTGTCCATCCACATTGGCCTACCGGGACAGATATACTGAGGGACTCTAGGTCACCAGTCCAACTGCATATTTAAAACCAAGCATTCTTCATCCACTTGGTTCTTTTTTTTTCTTCCTGTGCAGAGTTACACTGTTCTCTTGTGAATGATGATGGGTCTCACTCAGGAGGCTCTTCAGTGTTCCAGAGTACTCAATGCAATCAACACAATGCCACACATACACATGAACATCTTCTAGGACTATCATCTATAAGGAACCTTTTCTTTCCATATGGAAACTAAACTAGACATCCTCCATGCCAATGATAAACACTTTTGAGAAGCATATATCTCTCTACTGTATAAATCATTTTATATTAATAAACAGTGGGTTATCAAACAAAGTTGCCTCTATTTTTTATCTTTCAAGGAATCTTGTGATTCTAACATATACACATGATAAATTTGTTGGTGGAGGAAAGCCAATATTTTGCTCAACTGAACCAAATATCATAAACAAATAATAAATAGCATGATATTATAGTCTCTACTTGTTCCCTTCCTATTCCTTTATCAAGGATGCCCTTCATTACATGCATAAAATCATAAAGTTTTTTATAGAGTTAGGAAAGTCAGGACATGAGTCAGTAGTTATTGATATTTTCTCAATAACCTTTTTTGGTGATAACAGGTTTGTGAATTTTTCCAAGCATTTATTATCCTCCTCTCTTTCAGATGTATTAAGTATTAATCCCTCCACACCCTCAAAATTGTTCCACTTCCAGAACAGACCTCCTCTGTTTATACTTGATTGAGTCCAGCTGCTCTTAATATTTTTGTTTTCATGAGTGCCATTTCGGCTTCACCATGCAGCACATCAGGGATTTTTATGTTCGTGTCCAAATGTGGAAGCTCCACTGTGATTGATGGACAAATTTTTAAATATAAATTTTATAGGTCTTTTCTATTTTTGTCATATTCTCCTTCCACTTTTATCCTTAAATGTTTCTTGGGATAATCTTGCTTAGTGAGATATCTCACCAAGATTTTTGCAAACTTCTTTCTTCTCTATTACCTCTCACTTTTTTATGATGCAATATTACTCACAATCTTCTGCCATCCTCTTATCCTTAAGGCTAGATTAACTAACATTCTACTGACCTTGCCTTCAGCACCAAGAATCACACCCACACCACTATGAGACATCAGAGTGGAATGTTATGCAGGGCTCTGCAGTTATTCAGAAATAATTATCTAGTAAGAACTGTGTAGGCCCCTTTCTTCTATTCCTCACTCTTGAAGCTCTCCATTTACTTGATCATATAATTCCTTGGCAGGACTTCAATAAGTAGATGAGCAGAGGAAACAAAACTAAGATGTATAGGTTAGTGTAAGTCAACAAAGCAACGGGTCAACAAACAATTAATTACTAAGAATCTACTAAATGCAAAGCACTATGATAAGTCCTGGGGATCCAAAAACAAACAAATTGAAAAAACAATTTATTAGAAATTAGGGCATCTGTCTTTTGGTTCAAATTCCATCACTAGCTAACTGTCTGACATGAATAAATCATTTAATATTTCAGAACATCACATTTTCTCACCTTCAGAATGAAAGACTAGATGATCTTAAGGTTTTGAGGTTTTTTTCAGCTCTAACATTCTATGATTTTAAATCACTCTTTTTTTCAGTATTTGCCTCTTAGGCAGAAAACTTAGAGGATTAGGACTTTTAAAATATTAATTAAAAAGAAGACTAAGTATTATCTCCAGATCTCAGAAGCCAAAACTATACATGTAGAAACAAACTGTATGTTTACATGTGAATATTTGAATCTGTTTGCATGAAATATGTGTTTATTTGTACATATTTTATATTTATAAATTGGTATATACTCACGCCCCTAGTGAGTGCCTTTCCTTGGCATCTGGCTTTAAATGAGATCATAGGAGCATAGATTTAGTAATGAGAGAGACCTAGAATCCTATGAAAACTCATTGAGGGGAGTAAATGCATGAATGAAGAAATGAACAAATGAAGCATTTATTGAGCTATGTACTACATAGTACTACCTACTATGTTCAAAAGAATTGTGCTAAGTTCTAAGGATACAAACAGAAATGTAAGATAGCTCTTGCTCTCAAAGACCTCACATTCTAATGGGAGGACAAAATGTATGGAGAGTTTGAGCAGCAAGTCAGATGGAAAGGTCCCATGGTCCTCGGGATGTGGCAAAGCAGATGGTAATGCCTCTTCTTCAATGTCTTTTCTACTAATGAAATCATAACAGTTACTGATGTTGAACCATTTGCCAGCACCAAGGACTTTGGTGACAAGAATTTTCTTTTCTGGGTGTCCAGTAGTTGTGTCTGTAGTATCAAGCAGAAGCAATTGCCAGGTTGCTTCCAAGGGTGAAGGCTTTGGGCACTAGACTGGAAGCATTGCTATTACCAAGTGTTCCAAAATATGATCAATTTCATTTTTGTGAGGTTATTTTGGTGCTCACTATGTCCAGAATCTCTACAC